>VWZF01004422.1:2708362-2849772 GCA_013396755.1 Sclerurus mexicanus | reverse complement strand
ATTTTTTAATCCAAACTTAGTTATTGAATAGCAGTCATTGTTCATAGAAATTCCTGCACAGTGAACTACTTAAACAATGCCAAAATTAATTTGAACACTAATTTATGGTTCCCTGGTTTTGTTGCCATTTTTTGGTCATACAAGTGCATTCTAGGTTTGATATCTTAGCTCTGAAGAGACTCTAGCTTGCAGAATATTGAATAATCCTCTGAATTTAAGAATCTTCTACAAAGTGTGAGAAGTTAATTTGGCTGGGTTAAGCATTATATGACAACTGTACTGACCCCAGTGTGAATTTTCCCATATTAATTTCCATTCCTATAGTGAGATTTAACATTTGTAACACCAGAAGATATTTTACTAAACTCACACAAAGTGCAATTTTCTAATAAAGCTGACAAATCATGCTGCTACTAAGCAACAAAGGTCATTTCAATAAATGATACTCAACCAAACTATTGACATTTCATTCAGGATTAACTGGGTCTAGAAAAGTAGAACTGGGGATTCTTCAGTATCAAGGGATGTTTCTGATGATTATTCAGAGTCTCACAGATTAGAAGCAGGTGTAAATGAGAATCCTGGAAATCTACAGAGTTACCTGTCCCTTTGTGATAATAAATCAGTGTCATTGCTCCTATTGTGTTCTTTTTTCCTGTTCATACTCTGCAAAAGCTGTTGGTGTCAATCTTGATCTTTCTAATAGCCAGCTGAGATTTCATATGTTACAAAGAGAAATAACCCAACATTTGAGCAGCTATTATATTAATACACACGCATACCACAACATTCAGCCTGGTACATTTATAAAGCCACTTAAAGAACTCCTTCTGAACCCATTTTTTATTCAAAGGTATGAAAGTGTCAAAATTAATATTGGGATACAACCACTGCCCTCCACTGCAGTTCTGGAATTTCTAAATGTATTGATGCACCATGAAGAAAACAGAAAATTCTGTAGGGCCACACCCTTAGTCCACCTATGCCAAAGTAATCAGAGAGGAATATGGCTAGCAATAACACCACAGGGCATACATTTAAGCTGAACATCTCAGGGTAGCTGTATGAACATACCAACACCCTCCCTAAGACTGATGATAAAACCACTGCTGCCTTCAGTAGGAGTTGAGCTGAGCTTGAGAACTTATCCAAAGCAGAATCAAACTGAATTCACTGAAGACACCATCCCAAGAGACTTGTGTTCTATCCCAAATTCACCATAAACTTCATGTGTGATCTTAAACAAGTCACTTCCCTTCTTTGTGCTTCATCTCCTCCTCTTTCAGACAGGGATAATAGCATCTCCTTACCTCCCAGAACATGCATGTTCAGTGTGCTAGAGATCTTATTCAACAGATTGACAAGGCAGAAATACCTGTGTATTATTATAGATACAAAGATTAGACCTATGATAAAAAATCCAGGTAAAACTTTAGGGCCAAGAAAAGAGAAAGAGATACATTTTTGCCATTTAATTCTATTACTCCCCTTTCCTGTTATCCCATGTAGTAAAAGTCAGAACCCAAGTGGTAGCTGTAAGCAGAGCAAGCAGCTTATGCTCTGGCCTCTTTCCTTGTATCTGGAATCGGAAAGAGCACAGCAAAAACTATTCACTCTTGGATGAAAAATACATAAATATAACAGATGAGCCCTTCTAGTAACTCATTGACAACAACTGCCTACTGACGGGGTGTGTTTGGAGTATTCAGAGTGGATGCAGGAGAAACAAAGGGCCCTAGGACTTTGGGAATGTGTGCAAACATCTGGAGTACATACAATCCATACCTGTAAACTTAACCAAACAAATCAGCTTGCTCTGCTCCTTTTTTAAAACACTTTCCTTTTACAATGCATGGGAAAACTATATCAATATCTGTTATACCATTTACGATTAAGAAAATCAGGAGGTAGACAGCTTAGATCCATAAAAGTGATTTGATATATTTGGCAATCCAACTTGGCCTGCCTGCAATGAGCTGTTAAATGAAATTTTGCACAGCCATGCCATCAGGCTTTATTCACTTGCCGCATTTTATTCTGAAGGGTAAAACTGATGGCTAGTACTAATCACCTAAATTATTGCCAGAATTGTGTCAAATTTTGGGATGAGATCAATCTCTTTTTACATGGGGGTGAGGATGAGTGATTTACAAATAAATCAGAAATCAGCAATCAAACAGAAGAGATGGCCTAAAATACCAATAACTTCCTCTTTCTAGGGATGCAGTACATCAGCATTTTGAAGAACTGCAGGCGAGATATTTCAAGGTTTTCTTTCAAAATAAATAATAAGGTAAATAATAAAACAATGTAAGGTTGGGTTTTTTTCCCCCTGCAATAATTGCTTGAACAAATTCAGAGGAAAGTTCTTCAAATGAAAGAGAGAAAAGCCCTTCTCGTAGATCTCCCTGAGAACAACAGCAAGTGCACCAAGAGCAGCGCTGGAGTGAAGGACTTGAAAAGCTTTAAACATACCACAGGTTTTGCCCCCGTGTTTCTGTACTTCAACAAGCTGCTGAAGTTTCATCACTTCTATTCCCCTACTAGTTTCAGACAACAGATGAACTGTAACTGCTCATCCAATGCTTGCAGGTAAGAAGGAGGCATCAGAGTAGCATTTTCAGCTGCAGTTACGTATTTCTGTCACACACTGACTGATTGAATTGAACATCATAATGTTGGGATTCCTCAGTGCCATGTATGTAACAATGTCACTGCCTGTCTGTCTCCTCAAGAGCAAAGTACAAAAACAACTTTTAAAATATATAAATTACTACTTATTAAAAGGAGTAGGCTAAAGGAGTTTCTTGTTCTGAATGCTGTCGGGTTTTCCTTTCATTGAACCCAGAAAGGACAGCAGTGGCAGAACACAGTCTGGTTCACCCAAACTCCTGGCACTGTTTAAACAATTTATTTCGTCATTTCTCACAGCCAACACTTGGTTGCGTTTCTGTTTACATACTCAGCAGGGGCCACCACCTATGGGAAGAAAGATGAGAATATGCTCACATCATGGTATCTGTAAGATTCATTGAGTCTTTAATGATTTTCAAGCAGTCTTGCTGTGAAAGTGATGAACAAAGTCAACAAAAGGTCCAGATACAATATTCTTGTAATAAAATTAAAATTACTAAAGTAAACTTGCAAGTGTCTGACAAAGAATTGAAAAATCCAGCGTATTTCTCTACAATGTCTCAGCTGACACCACGTGAAGCACATGTGAACAAGGCTGGGCTCAGTGAGAGCAAAACTGATACAGACTCTGTGCGTGGCAAGTGGCTGGTTCTTGTTTCAAGAACATATTTTCTTTTCCCAACTTAAAGTTTTAATGACAATACTCCAGACCCAGACATGAAAGAAATATTGTCCTTAAAAACTTCTGGGTTTAGTCCCAGTAGTGACTAAAACATAATACTTATTTTTTTAAAATAGAAACTTAGAGGTAGCAGGAAATTCATTAAATTCATTGTATGTACACATACAATCTAGACTCATGATAATGAGTTAGCTCTAAGTGACTTTTCAATGCATATTGATAAATGGATCCTTTTACTTCACACTAAAACTTAACTTTTGTTTTAAGATTTATTACCTTTTGAATTTTTGGATGACTTACATAAATCAAAACAATCTACGCATGGATTTATTTCTAAATAGTCCAAATGTTTTTAGGCCAATTGACTGGGTTTGATCCTGATATCAAGTTACTGAAAAGAGGGAAAATGACACACAAAACCCCCTCCAAAATGTACTTGGTTGTATTGTGATATTTCTTTTACAATGGCAACTGCAGAATCAACCTATCTATCAATCAGCACCAGAAAAGAGGAGGATAAAAGTAAAATGCTTTGCATTGTCAAGAAAAGGCCTCTGGAAGTTCAATTAGGGATTACTTGCTGTTATTCAGGTAAATGTTCTCCCATGTGCATGCATTTTACAGGATTTGAAAGGCATTTCCAGAGGAGTGGATGACACTGCCCTCTACATTCTCAGTCATTTGCAATTTTGCTAGACTCTCTGTAGGCACAGTTTCCCCTTACTTTTTCCCTGCTTCTTTGGCAGACAGATCTCAAATTCAGTCTCTTCTGCACCATATAGCTGGCAGAGTGTCCTTCCTCGTGAAGCCAGATAATTAAGTTCCATTCAGTAATTTCATCTCTTTTTCACTGAGCATGAGCAGTTTGGGGTTCTGGTCCATTTTAACCTATTTGTAATTCATTTTGTTTCCATTGCTTCCTTTTTCCTCTGTCACAGCAACGTTCAATGATGCCTGTCAAGTCAACAGTGTAAAACTTCTCTCTATGAAGTCAGCAACAAAATGCAATGGCCTTATGCAGGGTTCAGTGTCAGCAGCACAACAAATGGGTAGCTCTGAAATTAGAAATCAGTGCTGGCCAGGAGAGAGAACTACACTTCTGAATTGTGGGACACAGGGAGCTCACTCTCCTGTTACATGTTTAATTTAATGCTGTTACTGAAACCTGGACTTATTCTAATAGAATATGAACTTTAGGAGGTATGGAAACTCTTTGGTATAGCAATATAGGCAAAAATACAACAATAAAGGACATTTCTATGCCTTTTCTCCACAAATTTGAAAGCAAAACATTTCTAAGAATTTGCTCAGAATGTCACTTGTTGATGCATCAATGAATTCACCAAGTTTGACAATTCAATGAAAACATTAACAATTCAGCATGGGTTGTTTTTTACTGAAATTTTCCATGCTGACTGTGAACCAGAGATCCCCGTACAGGTCTAGATGATTGGATTAACAGGCCAAGGAAAAGAGAGGTGTTTTGTCTAGTAAAATCACCAGAGGAAGAAACAAAGCAGCCACACGCCTTTCAGTTTCCTCAGCACAGCAAAAGGAAAAGCAGTAAGAATAGGGATATAGATATATACTGACTAAACAGAAAGCTATGCCTGCACTTACACTCGGGCCCTGATGCTGCAATATTAGTGATGCACCAGGACTTACACACTCTCCCAGTCTCTGTCTTTGCAATGGCATTACTTAGTCCTTGACAGCACCCATCTATTTTATTATAAAATATAAATTGTCAAATACAACAACTTCAGATATCTAAATTGGGAGAGATTAATTCTACCGTAAAACTATTGGAATGTGTGGGCCAGTAGGGTTTTTACTTGTTATTGGAGGCTTTGTTGTTGTTGTTGTTGTTGTTGTTTGGGAAAGAGAGGGAGTGCCTTTCATCTTCCCCTCTCATAGCTAATACCAAACCCTGGGTTCTTAACTTCATGTCAGTCATTTCTGTGTTCTACCTTTTCCCCACATCCTTCTTTGTCTGGCTTCAATTTTCTGTCATTAAAGAGGGGATCTCTTTAACTCCACCACACCTGAAAAACACACTTTCTATATGAGCCCAGAGCTTTCCTTTCACCAAACAGAAAGGAAAACGTGTGATACAACTGTGATATTCAGAGACCAGCACTGCTTATTTTGTTTGTCTCTTACTATTGATTCCTTTATCCTTGGTCTGATTTGGTTAAGCTCTTCAGGCCCATTGCTAAGCACAGCGTAACCCACCTCCTTCCTGTCCTGACCCTGCACAGAATAATAATCAGTCTGTCCTTGAGGGAACAGACACAAAGTGACTTGGGTAGCATTTTAGATTTGAAATAGGAAAGAAAGAAAAAAAAACCTTTGGGGTGTTTTCCTTGTTGTTGTCATACCCCTGCTGATTTCCTGAGTGAGGTACTGACTCATCTCCCAAATCCAAGATTTCTGCTAACTCCCAAGCCAAGCAGGATGCATTTACTGTACCCTCATTTTCCAACTGCAGACCTCTTTATCTTGCCAACCACGTTATTTTGATAGCTTGTGATCGAGTCACTTGGTGAACTACGAAAGAAGACTAAAAAAAATGTATTTTAGCAAAGGTGCTAAGGACACATTGCTGTTTTAAACATCCAAGGATATCTGGGGGTTTTTAACAAAACAGTGGCTGATTAAAAGAACTAATACGTGTTTTAAAAAGACTGGCATAGGCACTTGACACACATTTGGCCCAGTTTACAAAAAAAAAAAAAAAATCAATCACAGATTTAAGTTTTTAATTACAGATTGGATTAAAAAAATAATATAGTATCACCTATCTCTGCTCCCTATAACCTCTACCATACAGCACTTATCTACACTCCCTATAAATAAGAGCCAATCAGCCAAAGCTGTGAAGGCAGTGCAATAAAGCATGCCCAAGAATCAAGTACAAGAAGCTGTTGTGCAGGTTTCATGCATGGCTGCAATTGAAGCCTCTGCAAAAACCACTTGTTTCTCAGGAGGTTCAGCCACCACAGTCCAAGGCTGCTCAACTTCGGTGTGACAGCAGCCACAAAGACATTCAGACATTTCCTGCCCTCCAGCACATTGGCTTTGTCCTGTCAGGGGACTGACATCACCCTTCTTAAGCACTGCAGGAGAACAAGTCCCAGCAAAGGCAGGGAATAATCTGAGCAAGGGAGCATCACCTGGCTGCTGTGCTCGTTACTTCAACAATGAATTCTTGTTGCAGTGGCTAAGAAAGGACTCCAACAGCACAAGTTTTAAGAAGCGCCAACAAACTCATCACAAAAGGCTCTACAGCTGTCAGACTCGCTGCATTTAGGAAGGGTCCACTCAGTTTCCAAAAGGCAGAGTGCCTCTCTGATTTTACTGCATGACCAAGGGGAAGAATGCGAAAGGCACCTTGGAGAAGAAAAGTTTTGATATGGGCCAGATTGGTCAAGGACTAAACTAGGAATTTAAATTCAAACAAAGTCTGAATTTTTGAAAATTTAATCCACGTTGGGACATAATAAATAGTCTTTGAAGGCTGGCAAGACAACCTTAATTTTATCTGACTTATTTATATTTAAATTACCTACATAAAAATTATTGTTTGGCTGTTTAAATGCCTGCCTCCCACAACATTTAAAAAGCCAGAAAAGAAATTAAAAAACTAAAATAACAACTTAGTGAACTCAGAAAGGGTCCCTTTGAGGATGACAACTCTGTGATGCCTAACAATGGCTATAAAAATTTTGTTTGATTGAACAACACAATATCAAATTATCTTAGAAAAAAGAAGGCTTTGACAAAAAAAATATAAAAAAAATTTAAAAAATGCCAGCAACCTTACCTAAATGTACACAATTGTCTATGCATACTGGCAGCTTCCTAAGACAATTATTTCAATAAAGTCATCACTGCTGACCCAGACCATCATTGCATGACCCTTCTAAAACACATTTGCCTGTTTGGATAAAGTTATTCCACAACAAGATGAAGAATAAATAAGACACTTGGTCCAAGTAGTTGTTTCACTTTTAAAAGAAGTAATAATATTAATAGAAAGGCAAGAGCTTAATGCCTGGTCAGAAATACCCTTCAAATGCAAGCAGCTGCTTCAAATAAGAGAGATGGTTGTTTAGGTGGGAGAGGAACATAACGATGGTCCCTGTTCATGGGCCAAGTGCATGTGTTGTTTTACTCAGCATGGCTACATTGTTGATTAGAAGTCTGGAAGTTTAACTCTAGATTGAAAGGAAGAATTACCACAGCTGATGCTAAAATAGAAATCTTGAAAATTTAAGGCTCCCAAACAAAGTCCACAGTTCTGCACACTGAAAACATTGGAAAGGCTTCCAGCGCCGAGGAGTGTTTGCACTGCAAACCAGGCAGGCACAAACCCAAACAACCGTGTCCGCCCTTCCAAGCAGGGGTTTGTGACGCCACAGGAGGCCCAGGTTTGGTTCTTGAAAATGGATACTTTTAAAGGCCTTTTCCATTTAAACCTGCATTTTATCAGAAATCTTCATTCCTATTCCTACGGAAGACCTATCATATTTATAAGGTTGCAATTTAAGCAGTTTTGCCTCTCAAAGTAAGTTTTATGTCCCACATTAATTCTGCTGAATCCATTTCACTAAGAAAATGAGTGATACAGCTGCCAACTTCCATCAGCAAAAGAATTACTTTTTTCATTCTCCTTCTAATATAATTTGTGGTAGTCAGTTATAGAGTTATGGGTCTTCAAATACTTCATAAGTATTTTCAGCAGATTTCTAAAGGATATTTTTCATAGGGTGTCTTACACGAAGCATTCATAAGATGTGAAATTACTTCATTTCCCAGCAACACAGGACATCAGCAATCACACCAAAGGAACCCTCATAAAAGCTTGTTTAGTAGAGAGATATAAGGATACCAATTTTTCTTAATGTGATTCATATCACAATCAGCAAGTAAGGAAAGGGCATTTTCAAAAAATGTGTATAAGCATCATGATGCAGATAAATGGCATTTGAATGCTTTGAGGTCTGCACTGCCCTCCCACCTTACACAGTGATAATCAACAGTGGTTTTGGCATGCACAGCGTTTTGGGGTTTTTTTTAAATAAAAACACCAACATGAGCTGTGATAAAGTTACACTATAATTCTCAACATTAAAGTCTCCAACAGGTATGGGTGAAATTAAAGCAAAATGCAAAACAAATCCATTGTTTGTTAAATATGGCATATTTCAAATAGTTTTCCAAGTTCTGTAGCTACCCACTTTTCTCAAAGGGGAAAGTGTTTGTATTTTCAGTTGTAAAGAAGATATTTTATTTTCCATTCACTGTGTATGAATTATTCATTGCTAGGTTAAACACCAGGATCTGGTGCATTTCATTTCCTTGGAAGATACTTTAGTTTTAAGAAAATAAAGCACTGTCAATGAAAAAGCACCAGTCTCTTTACAGCATCTTCTCACTCCACAGAAGACAAAAGACTACTATTTTTATCTGCAATGTGTATGAGAGATTTTGTGTGTATATATATATATTCTCACACAATATCAGCAGTAATATTTCAGTATCTAACATGATCCAAGCAACATTCTTACACTCTAAATACAAAGTAGTAAAAGGATACATTTGGAGCAGAAGAGATTTCAAGAGGAATAATACAGTGTTTTCCTTCTTTTTTTTTTAATCAAAAAGCCTAGGAATGTAGAAAATTTCCAAAATATATTAACCAATTTTATGCCATTGATTTAATCTTGTTGTAATTTAACAACAAAGCAACACAAATCTATACAAATAAGTATAACACCAATCTGAGCATTGTCAGAAAATATTTGCTTTCTTTTTTCTATTGTCTTCTTGTAAAACCACCAGAAATGTTAAATCTGGCAGCAGTTCTAGGCTTATTTGCTAGATTCATTTGCCTTGAAAGCCATTACATGTGTTTCTCACATTCATGCTGAAATGCTCTGCTTCTCACGTCAGCTTTTTCATTCCACAAGGGCCAATTTCACATCCTCTGTCCTTCAGAACACTCTATGTACTTCCACTTGACCATTAGCTTTCCAGGAATGGGCTTTTTTTAGTACCAATTTGAATGTTAAACAATTAAATAGAATGAACATTTATTTTATGCCTAGATATTGTTTTCCTTAGGAAAATCATTTTAGTAAGACCATCCCTATTAGCAGTATTTGTCAGAGGTCAATACTCACTGACCAGGTTTTTTTGGATATTTCACAAGTAGAGGGTGTATTGTTTAACAGAAAATTTATCTATTTGAAGATGCCTGATGTCTGATTTAGTGGAGTGATAGAAAATGTACTGGACAAAGGTAGGTTACTCTTGGATATTAGAGAGAGAGAGAGAGAGAGAGAGAGAGAGAGAGAGAGAGAGAAAGAACACAACTGCAATACACAGTTCAATCACAATTCCAGTGCGATTCCCGTACCAGTCTCCAGAATATGCTGTCAGGACACTGGGCATCCCCAACCACTGTGACAGAGGACATGGGTTGAACCAGCTCCAGCCTGTCACTCTCTGCAGTTTTTATACCCTACATTGTCTCAGCACCCCAACACTCCCCCAGCACTGGTCTGGCTGACAGGGAGACACCCACACTCTTGCAGAGAGCTCAGGGATTCCCCCAATGGATTCCCTCAGCTGTGACAGCTGTTTATTGAAAACAAAACCCATCCTCCAGTCACCTCTGCGCTCAGCTCATTGCAAAGCTGGGGTCACTCCTATCCTGCATTATTTCTGAGTTTCCCACCTCCACTGGACCTTCTTCCACTGGAGGGGTCTACTGGCAAATCACAACATATGAGCTGTTCTTTCATACTTGGACAATATCCTGTTTCTGTGTAGAGGACGTGAAGTCTTTTGTCGATCATTCCCTACCCATATATTTCTGTGGTGTCAGATTGCTAGGGGAGAAAGCACAAGGCAAGCAACAGTAATTTTGACTTCTGACTACTTGAATTATTTATATAGTTGTCATTTCTAAGAGAAATATCTATGTATATTCATTATACACTGATAATGTGTGCCTAATAGATCAGATGAAAGACAGATTGAAACATATAGCAGAGCACATGTTATTTAGCAAAGAAAATTAACACCTTTCATTCCATTTCAACATGCAGAAAACTTCAAATCCCTCTGGCACCCAGCACAGTTTAAGTCAGGGAACCAAGAACTACCCTTTTGTTAAGAGTGGTGAGAACAAGGGACTAGGAAACATAATAGCAAAAAAATAAAAGTCTGTTACTTTAAGAACTGTTTTACCTAGGAGCTATTAGCAAGAGTAAAATTAACCCCTCTTTCACTCCACACTCTCCACCCCCTTGTGAAGTTGGGGTTAGTACCCCAGAGCTAACACATGATTAATGAATTTCAAAGTCTTTATAGCAAATCTGGAGAAAAAATCTAGGGTCTAGTGAAAACAAATCAAGCTCTGCAGGCAGAAGCACAAGTAGTATGGCAATATTTCCATGAAATACTCCTGTAGTTCTGTACTTCCAATGTAAACACAGCCACCTCCAGCCTTAATAACAACTAGATGTATTTTGCACTGAAAGGAGATTTATAGCAGACAACCTCACCAAGTCCTAGGGCATATTCCTGAAAACCTTTGTATTTGCAGGTATCCAGAGCAGAGGAATTAAACATCACACTGCACAGCTGAAAAGCCAAACGAGAATTGTTTCTTCTTCTCAGCTGAACCACGAGAAGCTGGACTTGGAGCTTCAATGACAAATAAGCTATCCTGTGTCAGCAGCAGCAAACAACAAATCTGCGCTCAGCTGGCCTCAGCTTGTTTTGACAGAAACTATGTTCCATCAGGAAAATATGTGTGTTCAATTCAGTGGGACAAATTCAATTTGTTTTACAACAAAACCTAAAGTTCTCCAGAACACCTATGGCTATGTATTAGCTCCAGTTCACCACACAGCTGAAATAGATCTGAAATATCACCCCAAAGCACTGGATAAGTGCATCCAAAGAATAATTTTCAATATTTAAAGTATGGCTTTCTAGAAGACACGAAAGACCCATTAGCTCTTGACCAAGGTTCTTTATTTTATTTTGGTCTGGTAACTGTCTACTGAATCGAGAGAAAATGTCTTTAAACCTGCCTCAGATGGTTTTTATATTGCCAGAAGGACATAAAGATGATAATGTTCAGGCAGAGGAAAAACAAACAAAAAGATGGCCTTCTATACCACAGATACAGCGAAACTACCCAATACATTTCCAAATTTTTCCAGTTATCCTAGTTCAACATTTCTGTAGTTCCACTAACTCAAGATAATTTTTCTTTTATTATTTGCATTAAGGAGGGAAAAGAAAGAAAGAAAAAGCAATCTTTCTTTCCTATGGAAAGGAGGCATCTGCATGCTTTGTTACACTTGTGTTTTAACAATGCCTTTAGTGCCAAAATTACAGAAAGTGTATATGGAAACCTATAAACTCTAATTCATACACTTGTATTCACCTGTGTATGTCACATTACACACACATATATTTTGGGCTTCAGCTACATGTCCATTAGCACTGAAAGTCTTTTATTTCTCTTGACTTACAAACAATTACTCAACATACAACCAACCCTCCACACAAAGCTATGGAATTGTTACCTACTTTTAACAGCAAATTTCACGGGAAAAGAGTTCACTTTAGGACTTCCCTATCAGATTAACACATTGCTTGCAATTCCATGCCATTTAAATCTATCTTTCTGGTAAGACCTAAAAATGCTTGTTCTTCTGTCTGTTTTTCACTATTTTTGGTAGACACTCAAAACATGCTGATTTCTTTAATCGTGCAGACCAGGGAATGTTAAGGTGGTGACTTTCTACTCAGAATTCCTACTCCAACTGTGAAACAAATTTCCCACAAATGTTCTCTAGTGTCAATTTAAAAATTTGCTGTGTCAGTAACAATTCCTGCCAGCAATTTGCTGCTACTAAATATTCAAAGAGCAAACAGCAAACAATTGATCTATACAAATGACCTAATTTTTTTAATTAGCACCAGGAGGAATTCTTATGGTCCTCCCATAACAGGATGAAATTAAAGTGTTACTCAACTATGAACAGAAAAAATTCTAGCACACCACTTTGAGTGCTGGGAAAAGTCAGTGAAGAGGGAAATTCCTCGGGAAAGTGGCTAGTGTAGGTTTTTGTTGGATGTCCTGACATGCACCAACTTTTCTAGATTATAATATACTGAAATAATTCATGTGCTTCCATTGTACATTCAAATAGGCAAAAGAGATATTTCTCATTAGAGAGATGGAAAAGTTCTGGGCCAGAACTTTTATATTTAAAATTTAAAATTAGTTTGACAGGCCAAATCATTGAATGGTAAGCTTATCTAAACCTCATCTTTACATTCATATCATATCATATCAATGATTACTTTTGCCTAAAATTAAATACTTTTATGTATTTTGTTAAAGAGCCCATCAATATTATCTTAAAAGTATACAATTAATCACTGATAGCTGAATAGGCAATACATCATTTAGTGACTCCACATGGAAACCATATTTGACTCCCCTGAAATTTAGGTGGTCTGTTCCATGTCCTCAGATTGTTTTTGAATCACCAAAATGATAAGAACAAATGCAGAGAACTATTTTTGAAATATTTTTTGGTAGTTGGTCTAGGCTCTGTGAATAAACATCCACGTAACAAATTACAGTTCCTCATTATCAGCTTCATTCTTCGCTGTTATCAAAGTGATCTAAATCTGAATTAGCATTATGAGCCTAGTTAACTAGTAATAAAATAATGTCATACTAATGAGCATCACCCTGCTGTCAAGCAGGACCTGCAACTCCAAGAAAACTCTCCAGAAACCCAGGTCTCACTTCAGTACCTTGCAGAAAGCATTAAATAAATTTACCCCAAAAAGGGAATCAGTGTCAGGAAAAAGAGTTTCTAAAAATTTAGACTTTAGCTGTACTTGACACCTTGAAGAGGAAATGAGTTTCGTTTCATTCCTTTGGAGATTGGAGTTTCAGGGCAATACATTTCAGTCCTGGCAGGATTAATAGATGGTTCACTCATTTGTCAGGACAAACTTTCAATTCCAAAATGACTCTATTGAAACAGCACCACAAAAAGACCAGCACATACACAGAACTCCCAGTACAGCTTTGCACCATCCCCTTTCCAAGGGCAAAGTTCTTAATCAGATACAATGGAGCTTAATGGGGTATCACAACTCTCTGCCTTCTCCTAATTCCTAAACCTGCCTGGCTATAAATCAAAATTTGCCAAGATTTTGCACGTATGATCAGGGGGGTGCAGCTCAAACCAGCAGCAATTCCAGCCTTCCTGCCCTTAGAACAACATGCCAAAGGAAGAAGCAAGTCATTGCATCTCAACTTGAGGTTTTCAAGGGACGACAATTCCACTACGCTCTTGGAAATTACAGTCCATTCTTCAGTATAAAATAATTTCCTTCCTCTCTTGAGAAACATTATACTACAAGAGTTCTTTTAAATCTAAACTTATTGTAAGTTTTCATGAAGAAAAGCAGAGAAGTAATTGATCTATTAGGTAATACATACAACTACATCACCTCAGAATAGGATCTTCAGCTTTGGTGCTTGTTAAAATGGATTTATTGTATTCTGTATGAAGAGAGGAACATTAATTTTGATCTCAGACCTCTTATTTCAAATTTTCTATGAATTTCACCAAGGATACACACAGAAAAGTAGGTATATATGTCAAGAAGCTATTATACCTATAGGATGGCAAAAGAAAGCTAAGTTCAGAGTTTTCAAACCCCAGTGTATTCCACTGCAACTCTCTTTGTGCTTTTGGTAAAAAGGACTAACAGGATTTCCATTTTAATAAGGTCACGCTGTACTTGCTAACATAATAACTAAAGAAAAATTACTGTAGATCTAAGCAGTGAGACAAAAGACTCAATTTTATAAGGTAACAATTAACCTGGAACAAATACTACAAAAATAATTCCCCTATGCGCCATGCACAGTGACATGTTCATAACACTCTCTCTCTCGTGTTTTACTTATCCAAGAAAGCTGACATTCAAACAACATATTTCCATATTACATGCAGATTTTTTTCTTAAGACATCATTCGTTAAGTAGGTATTAGATTCTCGATAGTTAATTATAAGTGGAAATATAAATTCTATTTATAAATATGTGCCCATTTATAAAATACTGAGAGCTGAGACACAAGGTTAAGATCAACTCTTAAAATGGTCCATCTTCCCTCGTACATAAAGGATATAAACAGACTTGGTAAGAGTAGCCTAAAATATTGCAGTCACACAAATAAAATGCTGTAGAAGACTGTGAGCTTGGTTCAGAGCAAAACATCAACTTACACCTATTTTAATGGAGAAAAAAGACTCATGTCTATCTGTCTAACTAACCTTACAATGCTATGTCTGTTTACATACATCTGGCATGCCAGAAAACATTAGTTTACACTAACAAAGCTGACTATGCACTGGGAAAGACCAGGAGAACTCAGGTAGGATCTAAGGTATGTTTGCAGTGGGGCAATGGACAACTACAACAACAGCTCTTTCCAGTTATAGAAACAAAAAGAAAAAAACCCCAACATTTAAAAGACAATCATGCAACTGTCTTGTGAGCGTTAACTCTCTTTTATCCTTCTCAAAATACTTAGAAATTACTCCAAAGATTAATATTTTGGGCAAACGCATTCCAGCTGTTTTGGGGATTCCATCCCATCCCCAAATGCTGGATATTCCCTGTTTTATGTTTTTGCAGGCCATAAGGTGGTGTTCTTCCTCTGTGACTGTGTGGTTGAGACAAAGGAGAAAGACACACAGGATACAGGAAAGCACCATAAATCACACTCTTGTGCATATCTTTGGAACATTGAGGATTTGCAAAAGAACATCAAGCAGCCACCCAAATTTTTGTGAATAGCACTAGCTTCAGAAATAGCAGGAAACAAAATCTCTATTTTTTAAAAAATGAAATCTTTTCTTTTTTGTCATAAGATGAACTTCATTCAATTGGAACCCTCAGAATCCTGAAGAGGAGGATATATAACAATATATACTAGTTAAGCCATCTTTGGGTTAACTAAATTGAAACCAAATATGATTTGTTTCATTATTTATCTCTAATAATGGACTTTCTTTGCATGTTTATATAATGCCACAGAGATTTCTTGATTTGAGCATAAAACCCTTCAACGCAGACATGCTTTGAACTAAGGAAACATGCTTTATTTTTCTGTGAACATTGATTTACAAAAAAATTCAATTAGCACTGTGTGTTTATACATAGGAGAAACCAGGAAATGAGTTTGTTTTTGCATGTCCTCTTATTAAATATACATTCAGTTTAGAGAGGTGGGAGGAGGAGAGGTGATTTCTGAGGAGTTTGAAAGGACTAAGAGAGAAAATTAACTTCAGCACAGCTCTAAGAGCTTACTCAAGACAATGAGATTACTGCAACACTTTCCTCCTGTTGTTTCTAAAGGTAACTTTAATTTGTTTTGTCTTCGGTGACCTTTCACAGCTAAAGTAGTTTTTGTTGTTGTTTTGTTTCCCATCTCACACATACAAGTTTGTGAGAAGGACAGTCTGTGTACCAAAGTACTATTTACTAAACTCAGAAAACTATAAAGAAGTACAGCAGAAGGCGGCTCAGCAGGGTCCCACAGAAACCCAATACATGCAATTTTTAGGAGGGGACACTGAAAACTCACTTTCTGAAATTTGTTTAGAATGAGAGAAGGATCCAAAGGTTTGATTTCAGAAGTGGCTGTCCTGCACTCATTGCCTCCTAAGCTGAGCCTGGAACAGTTTGAAACTCTCTCCTGACAAGACAGCAATTTTCACTGACCATTTATTGCCGAGACTGAAGATAAATGACAACAGGCTTGCAGACTTCAATGGTTTTGTCATCCAGAGCAAAAGTTTCAAGCAAACACATCTGTGCAATGGTTCTAATGCAAATATTAGCCAGTCCTCTCCAACTGAAGTGCCTATTGGCAATTCTCTGAGTATTTCTGCACAATCTTTTTATACACAGCCTAAGGACTCCGACAAACTCTCTCTTTGCCTTCAAAGGCTTGTTAAGTATGTGATGAATAAATCTGTCACTTCCAATTCTAAACTTACTTTCTGTTTTGATTGCTGCAGGATCTTGTATCCATGGCAACTTTTCACCACTCAGAATCGATTAAAGAACTGATCGGTTTATCTAAACAGCCGTGCTGATGGAGGAGACTGTTTTTTTCTGAAACAGCACCCCTGACAGGTACTGTAAGTTTTCTTGACCAGTTAAGTTTTCCAACACAGCAAGTAATGAATTCTCAAAGAACACACTGCAGTCAGCTGAATGCTCCGTTCATTTCTCCTCTCTAAAACAGGTCTCTAATTAAATACCTTGCCAATCAGTATCTGCTTTTCTGATTGATATGTCCTGCTCTCTTCTTAAGCAGAGCACCATAGTGCATAGATCTCACTGGAAACAAATGCAGCTCAGACTTTCAAATACTTTATATATATATATATATATATATATTGCTTTAGAGTTTAAGACAATCAGATTTATTTATTAAAAGACAAAAACATTAAAAGTTTTTAGTCAGGCATAGATGAAAGTTCAAATGAATTACACAGCATGGAGACCTAATTTACCAAGAGTCAAAAGCACTGCTACAGATAGAGGAATGTGAGGCAGAGCAGCACTTGCAAAGGACAAAGCACTCTGCAAAGTGTTTCAAGTTCTACAGAAGGTCTTTATTCTGAAGGTTTGTCAGAATGTAAAGAGCTCCTAACTCACGTATTATATGTGAAGCCTTTTGGCACCAAACATTAAAGACCTTAAGCACACATTGGAATTTATAGTGATTAATGTGGTAACACATCTTGTAAAGTCTACAAAGGTATACGTTCAAAAAATAAGGAAATGCTTGAGGGGAGGAATCAATTCTTAAGTGCAATAAATGGGCACGAAAAAGCTTAGTGGGCTTTACGTGACAATATATTTAGATGTGAAAATGGCACCCAGAGAAACACTGTAACTTCAAAGTAAAATATTACAGATTAAAGTACAGAGGAGGATTGCAACCATAATTAAAGTTACCTTGCTTTGAAGACAGAAGCTTAATCTGTGATCAATATTAATTATATCGATATTAACATGAACTAAGGAGGATGCAAGCAGTTTTAGTAACACAGGGGTTTTGTGCAGATTTCCTAGACAAAAGCTCAGGATTCCAGGTGCAAGATCATTCACGTTGTGGTGACTCTTGCCAGCTTCACCCAGGGAACA
The DNA here is from genome assembly GCA_013396755.1 of Sclerurus mexicanus. NCBI lineage: Eukaryota > Metazoa > Chordata > Aves > Passeriformes > Furnariidae > Sclerurus > Sclerurus mexicanus. The sequence goes on along the minus strand of VWZF01004422.1, from coordinate 2,832,169 downwards.
AATTAAACAAGCCTAAGCATGAAGTGCTGCAACTGTAATAGGATGCCTGACACTAAGGCATCTTCATTCAGGTGGTTTGACAGCCAAACAAAAGGTTTGCAATCCAGTCTGATCACCTCTACTGTAAGCCATTCTTGTGTCCTCCCAGGCTTGCCAGTATTTACAATGCATATACAATGAATACCAAGAGAGCATTTGGGCTAGTTAGGCTGCAAATGTAAATACTATTTTTGGTCCAAAGAATAGAGAAGTTTCTCCTTTTGTTTCACTTACACAGAAAGCTCTTTTGGGTAATACCACTCACAGCACCTCTACAGCCATGTTAAAAGGATCCAACTATTAAGATTTTGCTGACAGGGTGCTGAAAATAAGTCTCCATTAGCAGCAACTGCATTGTGAAGGTTTTGAATCCAATCCCTGAAGTGCCAGGAGATGGGAAAAAGAGAGGGTAGAACAAAAAAATTCAAAGAATGAACGATGAAAGGTGAAGAACAAATGCTGAAATGGTCCAGGTACCCTTTGCTCTCCCAGGTCTCCAACGGGAGGAGAGGCAACTCAGAGGAATCATTCTTCAGTTGCATGTTGCACAGTATGAGGTTCCCATATAAGTCTGAGGTTACATATTTATAATGCAAAAATAGCTAACAGACCCAAGATTTCTGTGAGACACCACGTTGATGGTTCTGTTTTAAGTGTCTCTGCCTGATGGATAAGCAGGAGGAATGAAGAGTGGCATCACAACCACGGTGTTGACAAGTGAGCACTGGGGGCCCAGGGCTTCTCTTCACACCTGAGCCAGTCACCCAGAGCCACAAGCAAAACAAAGAAACACCAGAACTGCTCTATTTCTCCCCTATGTACAACCAGGCTTTTTAAGTAGAGAAAGCTGTCAGAACTTTAGAAACACACCCACAAAACATGCCCAACATTGCTTTGCTGTTCGCTCAGATTACTGTTTCCAGTGGCATTTCATGGCAATATATGGATGTTAACCTCCTAGAAGTTCCCATACCTCTAGGTTTTCCTGCCCAGGTCAGCCAGAGCTCCAAAGATTCATTAAGGACACTATTTAACTTTTTCAATGCCACTTATTATACTATGGCTGCAAGAGCTGACAGTGAAGAGATTTGCAAGGAAGTATTGCACCTGAGTGACAATTAATTACCTTTCCTTCAGTCTCACATTGCCACACCCTCTTAATATCTATTTCATTTTATCCTTGCTATAGTGTACTGAACTCATTAAAAGACCATCTTGATCAGTGGATGCAGGTTATTTCATTTTCTCTTAAGTGCTTGCAACTAAAATATCTCTGCCAAAGTTTGACACTTTCCCCTCAAAACATAAAGAAAATACATTTGGCCATCAGAACAACAAACTGAAAACTGCAGTCTTGATTAAGCAGACATATTTAGAAGTAAAACTGATAGACCTAGTATATATCCTGCTCCCAGTGCAATGTATGTTATTGTAATATACAGATATCTATATTTCTGAATTTTATTTTCCAAACTTAAAATAAACATTAAGAATGAGGATCACAGGAGTTCTAAGCACTCTTCTTTTTTTTTTTTTTTTTAATGAGACTTCCATGTGACTGCTTGAACTTGAAGCATCATTGACATAAGAGCAGGAGTATTACAAGGCTTCATTAATTAACAGATTTTAGTTCAGTGTGCAAAAAGTTATTCACATATTAAAAATCACACTGAAAAGGAAAGAATAAAAAATATCACTAGGATGATACTAAGCATATCAACACTAAATTAGACTTCAGAAAAATTAAAGGAAAAACGCTGAGGTCTATGAATGAATACCTCCTGTGATGTTTGCTGTCTAATTTTTGTGCTGCTAATTGAAAAGCAGTATTTGGACTGTTAATTTACACTCTCCAATATTTCAGGTTTTTTCCACACTTTTCCACACAACATTTGGAACAGGTCCCTTCTGTTCTTTGAGGTTTTACCTGTATTACCTGCAGCATCAGTGATGCTTTGTTCCCCCTCATAAGGGAAAGATGACTGAATTTGTTTCCAATTTATATTGAACTTTTCCCGCAAAAAATCAATAAATATAAAACCCCACAACAAATTCTTACCCCTCAACCTCATAAAAATTTTAACACACATCTGCTCCACCTGAGTTTTATACAAAAAAGTTCTAATACTTCCATATCAAACTTTTCACACATCTGCTTTGATCTGCTAAATTTAAGATTATATTAAATTTGGATACAAAACTTTTTCCTCATGACATGAGATACAACTGTGAAAGAGGAGACCTAATTCTAATTTTATTTCCTAGGTAATGTTATTTATTTATCCTGGTCAACAAAACCTAAGGTACCTTCAGGGTTATTGACCCAGTCTTACACAGTGATTCAGAGATCCTGGATGTGCAGCAGAGTCCTAAACCTTAAAGCTGACCCACTCAGAGCTTCAGGTCTCTCCCTGACAGCCCTGGGCTTCCAAGGCTACAATATACTATGGAAACCTTTAACTACCCAAAATATGGAGTGCACATTGTCCTTGGGTAAATAAGACAACCTGACAAAATGCCATATGGATGAGCAAGTAATACACATTGTCATCAACAGCATCCTGCTAAACATCCTATTTTGAAAAATTTCCATTTTTCATAGAAACAAAAACCACTGGCCAAATTACTCAGGAAAAGTCCCATACAGAATGAGGAAAAACTTTCCCCTTTGGTAAGTTTATTAAAGGAAGAGAAGATAGCATAGTGAAGATGTTTCTCTGACTCTCCTCTTTGCCCCAGGCAAGTAAGAGAACAGAACCAAGGTAGAACCTGAACTCATTTCCTTCAAACTACAACACAATGGTTAATCCAGAGAATCCAGTGATGATACGGGAATTCTATTCAGTAATCTGAGAATACCCATTCATGTCAGTAGCCCACCAAAAATAAGGGAAACAGGCAGGATTTCTCTGTGCAGGTGTGCGTGTTTAGGAAAGATTAAAAATACAAATTGATCCAGTTAGCACATGGGTAGCAGAGAGAGAAGTTGTGTCTTAAAAGTGAGAACAAAAGCCATTCTACTAAATCCAAATGCTTTCCATATTCCAAGGATATTAAGAGGAAGAGAAAGAGCAAATGGCAGGAAGAGGCAAGACCAAAGAAACGAGAAACAAGAATAATTTGAGTTTATGGGGCAATAGAATGTATTACTTGGAGGTGGAAAAATGTTACTTGGCTTAGCTTGTATTATTCCAAATTCACGTTGTTTTCATATTAGCTACAGCCTTTACAGCAAAAAAACCCAACAACCTCCAACTGTTTAATAGGTGAGGTGTAAACCAGCTCATTAACGAACAAGATCAAAGCCCTGGAACAACAGAGTTTCCCAGCCCTCTCCCTCAGTCCCATCCATTAATGAAACTATGCCTCCACCTGGCAAATGGACACAACAGCGAACTCCTGATGCAGTGAAACAATCTGCACATCTAACGTACCACAAGGCTTTGGCACACGCTCTTGGTTCCAGTAAACAGAGGGCTTTCTGTAAATGAAAGGCTTCACACATGGAATTTGTTGCAAACTCACATAAACATTGTACTTGCTCGATGAGTTTGGATGAAATGTGTGGTTTAGTACTTAGAAAGCTCGGTGTGGTTTAGCACTTAGAAAAGTTACATGTATCTATTGTTGCCTGTTTTTTGAGCTAGAGGTTAAAAGCTACAGGAACGGTATTGGAAAAAACTGTATTAAAAGAAGGCACAGACCGTTTTATGGTCTCTAAAAACCAAATCTGGGCCAGCAGGTTGAGGCTGTGTTGGTATAACATGAGCTGCAAATATTCAGTTTTATTGAAAGTAATTGAAGAAGACAGTCCACACTATTATCTCAAGTACGTTTTTGTGCTGTTGTTCTGAGCTGAAAACGATGTTCTATGGGTGGCTTCATATTCATAATTTTTGTTCTCGGAGAGAACAGTGAGAATTTTATAAGACACTTTGAACTGAAAAAGTTCAAAGGACCTCTCAAAGGTCCTAGGACCTTTTGAGAAAAAAAGCCACCCTTTAAGAAAACACGTTAGATTTGGATTTAGGACCACTGGGAGAACGCAAAAACATTTCTCAGTCTTTTGCAGGTATAGGTGGCTTTTTCTCATTCAACCTCAAGGATCTCCACCTCCATTTCACCACTGGGAAGCCAAAGCTCCCCCAGCCCCATAACACAACAGGGCCAGGACCATCCAGCCTGGGGCTCTGTCTGCTCAGCCCAAGGCCCTGCTCAGAGTCCAGGCACTAAATTTGAATATGCAAAGCTTTTGGGACAGCAAGATGTGCAAGAACATGTCTAACTAGTTATGAGAGTAATCCTAATTACTCAAATCCTAATTGGGACTATTAATGTCTGTGCCCACTACTTAAATGCAAGTCTTTTCCTGTTTATGTTGCTCACGGCCCTGTGGCCACAAAGACTTCAATAATTTACACCCATTTGGTGGTAAACTGAAAGCAGAAACTGTACCCAGGGCTTGAAGAAGTTTAACCCTCAGCATTCATTCTTTCCTCACTCATAGTGATACCAGAAAAAAAAAACCCCTCTAAAATATATTTACTCCCAAGTTACTAACAGCACAGTATTCATATCTTGGGAGAGTCCTGAATTCCAAAGAACCAGAAGAATCAAGGGAATAACCTCACACTAACATGACTTCATTTAGGCATGCACTAGACTTTTCTTCATTCATATTTGAAAAATCAGGAGTCATTTTTCCTAACTTGCCTATTTTCCATGCTCCTGTGACTGCCAACACAGATAGAGGATATTTTCTGACACAAAAGAGATATTTTCAGTTAATCTGTTATTACAATAAAAATTATTTTAGTCATTAATCAATATTTCACAACTTTAATTACCTTTGTTCTGGGTTATTTCAATGTCTCAATCTGTTACCTAAGTAGATGTATATACTGTTTTCACCTCACGGATTTCTTAAAAGTAATAGCCAAAAGGTGAACTAGATACTGTCATCCTTAAAAAGCCTCAGCAGTCAGCAATGAAACCTCAAAAAAGTAGTTAAGTTATAATACCAATAAAAGAGCGATCTGTAAATTATCTAGAGTTTTACTGGGTAGTTAAAGACCTATAACCCTCTAAAAACTATAAGCCATAAATAATTATACAGTTACTATATTTTTAGCCATTATCCACTAATAACATAACTATCTGATTACCCATATAAATATTTTCATAACTCATTGGTCCTAAAAAATAATTAGATATCAGTTGCAAATGGGTAGCTTCTAACAAACCAAATCTAAAGACATTTCAAAAATGGATCCCTAAAATTAAAATAGTCATACATCCCAAAACTGACTGATTTCCGTCTTTTAATCTATCAATTTGGATAATTTTCAAGAAAGAACCATCTCAAAGAATGTTTGTGCAAGTTTGATTTGACTGATTCAAAGTCTCTTTCCCTGAAAAAAAACAAAAGAACAAATTAAAGTGGCGCAGTTTTTGCAATGAGTAATGGCAAATCTGGACCTGATTAGGGTTAGCATTAGGTCAAATGAAAAATAAATTCTTTATTAACATTTGACAGAGGGAACACTTGTATTTAGATATCTTACAAGAGATCCCCACATTAGATCCAAATACACACAGGAAGGCTTGGGTTGGCCTAAGTGATGCACCAGCACAAGGTCTGGATAACACCATGTTTAGTCAAAAGGAAACTCACACAAGTGTTCATCAAAAAAAGCTGCAACCACTGAATATGTAGAAATTCTTACTGTATTAGTTGAATTTACTGGAACCTATTCCTACCCTCATTTTCTAGGCTGTTTCTACAGGCAGAAGTTAACACTGACCTTTGTATTTTGAGTGTGAGTGAACAGTTTCCACAAACTTCTGGCATTGCCCCTCATTGTTTGACTGAGCAAACAAAAGGGATCAGACTCCCAGCTGGTACAAACAGATCTGCACAGTCATACCAATGGATTCTACAGCAGGATTAGCAATTCTTTTTAACAGCCAAAACATTCACATCAGAATTGCAGTTATTCATAGAACGAAAAAAAAACCCAACCCAGGCAAAACCCCCCAAATTATACTTGTAAACCATTCTTGCTTTACCTCTACAGGTAAATCTATTGCTCTATTTAAGTTCATGTCTGTCAGTGCAATATGGCATCTAATACTTCTTTTTTCCCCACAGAAAAAGAAAATAACCAAAATAACCTAAAACACAAATACAAAAAGTTTCCAACAGCCACAGTGGGGGAAAAGAGTCATATTCTATAAGAATACACTCCCAGAATTATCAGAGATAAAAAGCACCATTCACAAGAAAACACATAATTACTTCTAAACATGAGGGAAAGGATAACTCTGGAAATATAATACTATGTGACAAAAATTCTCCATCAAGTTAAGAAGTTTCCACAATGGAACAACAGTGAAATAGAAAAACCAGAGATATGGGCAGATGTTTTAAATCACTGCATTTAATTACATAAAAGACTTCACATTTCACATCAGCTGGCACAGAATCACTCACTGGACAGCTGCTCATGTTCTGCTTTATGTTAAAGGTGAGCTACAAAGCTAAAATGAAAATCAAGATCATTTTAGATGTGTGAGATAAATTCCCTCCTCCCCCATAACCAGATAAATGCTTTTCGGCGTGGCTTCATACAGGTACCAGTTGCACATGCCCTCCAGCCTCGGATTTAGGGAATGTATTTCCCAAAGGCTGGTGACTTAGCATCCTCTCCCCTGCGGAAGTGTGGCTTTAACTAAGATGGGACATTGTCCACATCGAGCTTCAAGTGGCTTCCAGTCCACACCTCATCCCATGGAGACCCTAATATCCCAAGGGCATGTGATAGGGGCTTTGAGAAGAACATGTCATCTTATTAAGGCTCTAAATTTCCTTGAAATAACTGCTATTACATGATGGAACATCATCACAGCAAAATTATAACTTTCCAGAGCATGTCCAGCAAACCTAGCATGCCTAGACATTCTCTGAATTCTACTCATACTGAACAACACTCACATTTTTAAGTTATTTCAAAAGTTTGTGAACATATCCTCAAAATTCAACTAAGTATGCCTCTGTTGTTTTGCAATTCACATTAAAAACAGGAAAGAAATTAAGAAAAACCTGGAAAATTCCACACATATTCAAGACTTAAAAGCACTTAATTAGATAAGTAACTTCTTAGTGTCTTCTCTAGGACTTGCCAGGTCCCCAGCCATAAAAGAAAGCTCTAAACGAAGAAATGGGAAATCATATAATCTGCAGCCACAGGTCCACACTGCATACTCTGCCATTTCAAGAGAAGCATTTCCTCTAATGATCTGTGTATAAATTGTGCTGATTGACACTTAAAGCACCAGCTTTTAATTATATTCACATTCATAAATATGCATGGTATCACAGATGAGAGCACGCAGCTACCTACGATACGCGCTCTATTTATCAGCACCTTTAGTTACATTACATGTGTAAAATTGCACCAACTTCATCTCTATTGGAACCAGATTCCCCACCCTCCAAAGCACCGCTTACATTTTCTCCATTTTCTTCCAAGTGCAAAGCATAATGAGTTCCTTGTGGGAACTTAAGCAGACTTAAAACATTTAAAAATAAAGACTTTGTAATTCATTAACAAGTAGGCTGCTGCGAATTTTGTCTTTGAGACTAATTCACACTCAAGGCAAAATTCTTCCCTTAGATCTGCATGACTGATCTCAGATCAGAAATTCTCCGCCTTTTATAAAAGAGTCCTTTTGGAGATTCACATATGTACAGAAGATAACCACTCAAAGCCCAGATCTAGCACGTGGTCCCAAAGGAAAGGATTCATTCTCAGCACCGCAGCTGAGCGGGAAGGAACCACTCCCACGCAGCTCTGGTACCTTTTCCATATGATTCACATTCTACACAAGAGTCAAACCAAGACCTCTGGAGGATTTTCCCCAGATAACGTATAAGAGTCAGCCTCAAAATGTCATTATCCAAAATTTAGGGCACTCCCTTGCAAATGGAAAGGTTCAACACTTTGAGTGGAAATTTGGAGCCTTGGCCCCACACCATAGCCTGTCAGCCCAGCTGACGTTTCACTTATCAGCTATTTTAAGCTATTTCTTTTTCCTTTCTCCATTCCAACAACCATCACCCACTTGGCATAAGAAGCATTTGCCCTGATAAAAGGTTCACCAGAAGTGGCAGATTGAATAGCTGCAATCCTACTTGGACACCACTCCCTCTGCTTGGGCTGATGTAACTGTAGCAGGGAGTTGACCACAAGAGATTCACACTCTCCTGTACTGCTTTTGAAGAGCAGAAGGGATTTGAAAAAGAGTCTAAGGACTGTACTTTGGAACATGGAAACCAGACACTACACACCACCTCTGTGTTTTTAGTGGAAAGCAAAAAGATCTAACTCCTCCTATAAACAGTCAGAGTATGTTGATCCTTCTATCCAGTGATGGAGCTACTGCAAAAATTTGCTCATGGCAGATGTTTGTGTTCTCGGCCTAAATTAACAATTTCTACCCAACAAATGATTCACAGCTTTATGTTCACGTAGGTGAATATTCCAGGTGGGTAACCTAAGGGATACCTTGACTGGAATACAAAACATACCACCCTCTGCTCACAGTGGAAAGGAAACCCTCAAAAAGGACATTTATTAATCGATGACATTTTGTGTTTCTCAAGTTTTACAGGATCTAGTATCCAGTGAGTTGCACACAAAGGGGATTTATAGTTACTTTGTTCTGGGTGTTTTGCTAGTTATTACTGGTCTTGAACAGAATCAAAAGAAGTTCTTCAGCTTACCACTTATTTCAGAGTGTATTGATTAAAACTCTATAGAGAGAGAAGTGAAAATACACCCTGCTGTTCAGATCCATGGAGCACATGGCTGCTCTTCCACTTTCAAACAGTCAAAAACTTTGGGCCTCCATTTTATTCTGCTTCTACCACTGTAGCTCCTGGTATCTCCCAGCCATTAAGTTTGAATACAGAGATCTGCTTAATTTTGTGAGAAAAATTCTATAGATGGGGCAAAAAAAAAAAAAAAAGGCACATCAAAGAAAAGGCAGAGGTGTTTGAAATTACGAAGAAACAGAAGGTGGACATCTAGATAAGAAAGAATCAAGGATATAAGTTGAAATATAAGGTGAGGAAAAAAGGAAGATGAAACCTCTTTTGACTTCAAATATACTTCACAGAAAAGCAGCTTCTTTTCATCAGAAACACATCAATATCGAACATTTGGATGCTTCTAGTAAGACACTGGCATTTATTTTGCACTTGTCAGAAATATTTTGATTTTGACTGAAATACTATTTTCTTTTTAAATATTTTCTTCAAATGCCTTCAAGAAAAAACTTAGAGTTGTTGCAATTCTCTTCTGAAGTGGGATGAAAACATAATTTAAAATAACACAGTAGTGTCCTTAAGCAGAAATTTTATCTTAAACGATTTCTATCTCACACAGAGTCTGATGACAGAAAAAGTTCCCAGCTTCTAGTCTCTGACAGAAATATACCATTATTCATTTGCCATATTTCCATTATTGCATGTTACAGATGGCAGAAAGAGGTGAAAATGATTGGTTATATGTCTATTACAAATTATGCTTTCTAGATACACGGATTCTTTTGTTGACAAGTTTTTACCTGACACTGAAAATGGTCAAACATGAAAAACTGTACTCAAAATAGAGTTTACCGACACCGAGTGAGTCATACATACATCTTAATCTTGAGAGCTTCCTAGTAAGATCATATTTAATTAATGATTCTGCAGCTCTCATTGTTCCTGAGATAACTCTATTAAAGTGAATAGATGTGTCTTGCCTTATATGTTTTAACCTCTAGAGAGAATGCTGCCAGTGAGGCTAAACAGATAAGCAGATCAGCGTACCACACTTTAAAAAGATGAATGAAACACTTAGGATTTAGCAAGGTATTTATCAGATAAATTCCACAAAGAATGTAGGTTTTGGATTGCTTTTATGGTCCATTTTGCTGATGATATCTGGCACGCTCTCCAGGTATAGCAGTGTGCATCAGGGAATGGGCTCATGGGCTATTATTTTAAATGGCTCACTGTAAACAGCCTATTGCATATAAACAGCATTCCACACAGAGTTTGGTGGGTAAGAGTGGTGGAGTCTCAAATGTTATTATACTCAGCAAAAGACAATAGTTGATTTTTCATTTCTTTCTTTTGCTTCGAAGCTTTGAATGAAAGTTGTTGCAAGACTGTCAAAGCACTTCACACTTGGCATCTGAATGTAATTATGCCATTCAAAGGAAAGTCATGCAACACTGATTACACTTGGGTTTACAACTCCAAACTGCTTTATGAAAGCAAACAAAACAAACACAAACAAATCTAACGTGTCTTAAGTGTCTCCAGAAGCAGAATCTTCCAGGACAGGAAAGAAATGATGTGTATTTTTCCTGTGCAACAGGAAGCTCCACTGTTAGACAACAGGACTGGCTCAGTGTTACCACTAACAACAAAAGCATTCGGGATTTTTTTGTTTGCTTACCTACAATCACATAATCTAATATAAAACAACACCCCAAAACAAACAAACAAAATTAAAAAACTAAAAACCTAACAAAAAAAAAAAAAACACAAGTTCAAAGACTAGACCTTAGAACAGCAAGACATGTATTTCTAGGAATATGTAGAACTGTGCTATAACAATTAGGATTCTTTAATCTTGCCTTGAATTTGGATCCTGTCAAAACAAATCGCCTAAACATAGAACATTCATTCTCCTTCTCAGAATTACAATGCCTACTTCTTAAAAATATGGAGCAAGTCTTTCTGAGCATGCAGTCCTGCTGTTTATGATGACCCATAGGGTTTTGTCAGGCTCCCGTTGCAAACCTGCTCAGTATATCAAAACTTCATACCAAATGGGAGAATCAACAGGTCACACAATATCAGACAAGGGGTACTCACTTAGTGAAGACAGAGAAGGTCACATTTCAAAAATAAATTGGTCTTTCATATTTGAATAGATGGGAATATACCTCCTGTTCAATTCTGTAAGATACAGTAGAAATGCTCCCAGTCTCTCAGCCTGTAAATCAGTGTTTGTTCAGAGTCTTCCATTCAAACACACATGAGGATACAAAACCAGATATATTTGTGCTCAGTGTTATTATTCATCAAGAGATAAAAATAATTCTAAAGCCATAAAAATCTTTCTTAAGAAAAAAATCACATGCTAGACTGAAAGCCTGATGCCAATATCCTAAAGTGGTTGGCAACATCTGAGTGCAGGAGAAAAAAAAAAAAATTAAAGTTTCAAAGAAAAAAGAATTTCCACAAAGACAACAAATAGATGCAAACCCAACGAATACCTTCATTTACTGCCCAGTCTTCCATCTACAAGTGTGAGACCACAGTGGCATTAAGCAGGAGCTTACTTTTACAAAACAGAGGACGACCACCCAGGCACTGGCTACTGGAAATAACTTTTTGAATACAACACTTCTTAATTCACCTAAATCTTTACAGTCCCTCCAGTGTTTTATTATAAAGGAATTCACTCTTGCTCCAAATGGCGGGCCAAAGTGTTAAATTTTCCAAATCAGGAAATTGAGAGGAAGAGGGAATAGGCAGACTAAGGTAGGAGACCTCTTTTAAGGCATAATCCAGAGCCCATTAAAGACTTCCTTTAAAGTGAATGGATTTTGGATCAGGCCCATGAAACTTTTTCAGACTATTGGGTAGATAACTGCATCTGCAATCTAACTACATTTAAGGTTTAGATACTTTACTTGTGAAATCCTTTCCTTCTGCTCAGCTATTAGAAGAGTCTAATGGGTAATCAGACAGGATACCAGGTCAGAAAGCTTCCCCTTCCCTCAAAAAAACCCCAAAACAAAAGGACAGAACCTTGAGCAGCTTTCTTCTTCAGGAATTCAAGGGTCAAAAGGAATTTCTGCGCTGACCACCAGAGGACTCACAGAGGTTGTGACTCCTCTCTGGTAGTACCGATGAGAAGAAGGCAGAAGCAGTACATTGTCTTCTCCAGTTCAAGTGACAGGTACCTGCTCTTACACTTTACAAAATTTAAAGTGACAATTATTTTTTTATCCTCTCCTCCCCATCAGTAGTTTTTCTGATAGAGTGACTATGACTCAAAGGGGTTCTTTATGCTGAATGTGAGCAGTTAATTGAACAAAACATTTCTTTTTAAACTTATGACAAGTAGCACTTAACAACACCACTGCAGAAGTCTGCTTAAGTAGTCACAGTATCTGTATATTATAATTCAGCTCATGCAATGAAAATGCTTCTCAAGCTCTTCAAGGTCCTTCCCTAACAAAAATCTCCATAACAATCAGCTTACAGCCCAAAATACCAATGCTATGTGAAATGACAGGACAGCCATCTTGCCACCTCCAGTTGCAGCCCCTGGCACAAATGCTTAACTTCAGCTGGGGCAGGTTTCTAAAGGAGCAAACATCAACCAGGTCCAAAATCAGAGCCCAACCTGTGTGATCTGGTAGCCCCTGTTTATCGTAGACTGAGAGCCAGTCACCTCCAATAGCAAAGAAAAGCAGGAGACTCTGGATTCTCTGCATATTGTAGGATTACACACCTCACATAATGTTTTCTGCCTCAAGATATGCAATATCTACCAGATCCTGCGGAATTTTGGATTTAGGAAAGAAAAATAGTGTGACAGACAGATGGTAGAAGGTGACTGACCCTGTGGATAAGACTACTGTTGGGGAAATTCCTGGATTAGTTCTAGAGACACATCCTTACACAAAGGGATTATTTCACATTTTTGTAGCTCAGCTAGTATTTTTAAACTATATTTGAACTCCATGTATGATTACAGATTAATTTCCCATTATGCTGCATTAGAATCTCTATTTGCTGATATGAGCACCAATAAAACTGTAACCTGAAACCCAAGCAGACCCACACTGTTTATGCAGCAGATTGACACAAATACTAAGTTCAAATATACACTATTTAGCACACAACAACTTTGGCTTCACACAGATGTCCCACAGTTGAGTTTTCACCCACTGATAAAGCTTTATAACTTACATTTCAGTAAATCCATTGGTGGCCATTTGTTAAAATAGCTTGTACAAAGTCTATGAAAAATTGTCTTCCAAGAGGCAGTCTGGTGGGCGTGGTGATTGACATCCACCTTGAAAACATCTGAGCAGAAATAACTAATACCCAATTAAAGTGTGGTAACCGGATTTGATGCCTCTTGTCTCACGCCTCAAGATCTGGTTTTGACTCATTAGCAGGCTGCCAGAGATAATTGTGGTAACATGTCCCTAACACAGACCAAACTACCACAGCCACAAAGAGATGAAATTGTAGAATAATTATTCTTAAAAACAAAACAAAACAAAAAACACTCAGTTTTTCAGTTTATTTCCACATGCCTCCAGCCAAGGTGAAAAAGCATGCAAATACCTACAAGAACACATTTACACAAACATTCCTTTAATTTCTTCCTAATTCCACTGGAAGGAGTGGCCTTTATTGCTACAGAGAATTCTGCAATTCTGTTTATCTTCAATTTAAGACAAAGTAATTGCGCTTGATACAGTGCTGCCATCACATTACCAATATACTTCATGTTTCTTTCGTTATTTGTATGAGAAAAGGTACCATTTAACCTACAGACAGAGCTCATTTTGTATTTTCAAGGTAGAGATGCATTCAAAAGCTATAGAGAAACATTTATCCTTACAGACAATATGAACATTAACTGACAAAGGACTGGTATCACAGGAATTTAACAGAAAGCCTCCACAAGCGAGCAGAATAGTATTCAGCTCCAAAAAAAAGGGGGAAAAAAACTCCATACATTACTGATAGGGTTAGTTAAAAATAATTTCATTAAACAGACTCAAGTAGTAAATGCAAGCAAATAGAAAACACTAATTTTCCCTCTGTCACAGCTTCAAGAAAGTATTAAGTGGAGTTTTAACTTAAAAAAAAGAAATCTAGTATTCTGGTCTTATCTGTGAGCCTCAGTGGTCTGTACCTTTTTTATGAAACTGATTTGATTTAGAAAAGAAACTAAACATCATTTTCAAATGAATCAAGATGATGTGCTCTGCTAGGAATTCACCAGGCCACAAAATAGAGCTCGTTTGAGAGACAAGGTCTGTGCTCCATGAGTCATTAGCACATTCAAGCACTCTCGGTAAGATTCAACAGGAAAAAAACCCAAAACAAATCAAAACCTCATAAGATCATTTTGCACTCACAATAGAAACAAGAGACGCAGAGGACTGAAAAGGGTACACTTACTCTTTTTTCTGAATCCACAGGTTTTGGACTCACAATAGTTTTAAACTAGAAGTGCCAGACACACTTCGTTTGAAAAAATTGCAATCTTATAATTTAAGTTTTACAACAACGCAGTACTATCTTCTATTCAGAATTATTTTCTATTAAATGTTCTAGTAGAGTAAAGATTTGACATATTATTATAACAGTTTACTCCGCAAGAAGTGTTTAATAAAACATTCTCAACTGCTAAGAAGAGGGAACACTTCTCTCTTGTTACCCCCAGACCACCAGCAAAGCCACACTGTGCTCAGCTCCTACCTCTCATTCCAAGAAGTTTCAATAGTTAAACTTCAGACTGAAACCAAGGCATCACAGTTACACATCCATAATGGAAACGCTAGCAGGAGAACAGGGAAGTATCACAGACACACTGCTGCAGTGGAGCAGAAAGGCTTTGCTTTGCTCACACCTGCATGCCAAGCCTGGGACAAGGACAACAAACACCTGCACTCACTCCCTCCTTTGAGGCAGGAATGCTTTTAGCAGCTGCAACACGATCCTCCATCACATTTGGGGACATGCCATTCCCAGGCAGTGTGTTTCTGTTTGCATTACAGCAGACCTGGTGAGCTACCGAGACTTCTTTATCAACTTGCCCTGTCTTCGAAACCTTGGCAAGTTCCTCAGGCACACGCAGGCACACGGCAAAGCTCAGTGCTCCTGCAGCTGAGCCTGAATACATGAGACAGCGCTGTCATATAAAATTCACACCACAGGGCAACTAAATCCCCGTTATGAACTGGAGGGCAGGGAACTATCCTTATCCAGTAGTTAAGGAGGTACATTATCCATTGGGTTATTATTTATTTGTTGAGCTATTCACTTTACCCATTGTTTACTCGCATGTAGGACATTCAGCCACCAGACATCCCTGCACTATCACAGAATATGCCAAGCTGGAAGGGACCCACAAGGATCATTGAGTTAGCTCTGCACAGGACCATCCCCAAGAGTCACATCCCATGCCTGAGAGTATCATCCAAACACTGTTTGAACTCTGTCAGGCTTGGTGCTGTGGGGTGTCTGTTCCAGTGCCCAACCACCTCCTGGGTGAAGAACCTTTTTCTAATGCCCAGCCTAAACCTCCCCTGACACAACTTCAGGCCATTCCCTCAGGTCCTGACACATTTTGGTGAACAGCTGTGGTCTGTTTGCCCAAAGGAAGATGGAAGCCACATTCATAATAATGTACATCTCCTGTTTGAAAGACTTGTGTTTTAAACACCTCGCAGTCAATTGATTAATAGCCTACCAAGAAACATTAATGTTATAATACTAAAATTAATTCACATTTTCTAAATCATATAATCACAGCATTTGTATTTCATTAAATGATTTGATAACTGCTAGAAATGCAAGAAACAGCCTTGTTAAAAAAATGAAGTTACTGTCTTTAACATCTCTAGAAGTACATGATATATTTACAGCATACCTAAAAATAACCACTGCTTAAGTGAATATAATTGTATTGGTCCTTTCCTCAATATATAGAGTCATCAATTTAAAAAACATGGATACGTGCAGTTTACTTTTCTTTGTGCCACTATGAAAGCACTATATTTTCATTATACTGTTATAATACCATCACCATCTATAGATGATAGCATACATGTTATTAATAAAAATTACAGTGATATGAAAAGATATCACCATGAGTGCATCCACAATAATAGCTGAGATCAACATAAAGCACTAGCTGATGGCTGACTTTAAACACATCACCATTAACTACCTATCAAATAAATAAAAGATATAATTTCATTACAGTATAATACTGAAAGCTTTAACAATTCACTTTCACACTTCACTTAATAGGAAAATGGAACAAATATTAACACCCCTCTTTTTTGAAACATACATTTACCCAGGTACTTTTCAACAGGTCACGCTACCTACTTCTGATGGGAAGGAAGCAGAACAACAAAACACCTCCTCAGCTACTTTCTGTAGTGCTTTTATACCTTCTGCACATTCCCAGGCACTAACTAATTAATTACAACTCACTGATGCAGGCAATCACTCAGGCACTCACATGAAGACCAGAATCAGAACTGGAGCTCAGGAGCATCTGGTTCTCAATTACGGGGCTGCTCTGCGAGAGCACCAGGCTCATCTGCCTGTTACGCACATGGCAGCAGAGGCTTATTTATAGTTGCTACTCAGGAAGCTGTAATTTGTGTTAAAATATGTAATGACTGAATTACTCTTCAGTGCCTGTACTTGAGAATAACAAAGTGTTCCCACCAATCCCCACACTATCTAAAGCTGTAGCTAACACCAAGGATTTGTTCAAAAGGCAGCCTAAATTGGAATGAAACCTGACCTTTCTACAGCAGAAAACAACTGTCACAGTTTTATCAAGCATATTTCACTACTACCACAAAGTGAAATTCCTTTTTTTTTTCGTACCACTGTACGGGCAGCTGCTGAGTATTAACAGAGCACACAGCATCAGGCAGTGGTCAAATGTAACACAGAAGCTGAGAGTCATGCTTGGAAAGCAATCTGTAAAAACACAACCACCTTCTTTCACTGCTAGTTTGTCCTTGGCTCTCACACACAAACCCTCTTGAATGAAGTGCTAATCAGAGCTACACTCACTTGGTGCTTTAAAGTGCTTGTAGAATTCCTCCTTGCTCGCTCCTGACCAGCTACCACCCCACTGTGTATCTGCACCCCTGGCAGGCAATTGCTGGGTTCACACAATTAGGGTGTAATCTCCACAAATTGCATTATCACCTCCTCTGCCTACAAATCCAAGGCACTCCCAGCTTCCCCAATTAGCAGGTTCTTACTTAATCCTCTCTAGCGTGGAGTTGGGAAACATACTTTCTATTTATAAATTAACTCTTTCCTGAAACACTTGCCAGTTTGTTATAGCCAGGTTGGGCTTCCAAGTCAATTACACAAATTCAGAGATCCTACCAGCACTAGATGAACGTTGAACTCTCCTTAGTGGCAAAGGTTCACCCTGTTCCACACATGCGTTGCAATGCCTAGACTTTAATAACACAATTTTAAAAGGTTATGTAAATTAAAATTAGATTACTTGAAATGTCCTTGTTAACTGGTTTTTAATAGATCTGTACAACACAACATTGCCAGGACATTCCATTTCCCCCAGTAAAATCCATATGAGATTTGACTGAATAAAGAAGGGATGATTCCATTCATACTTTAAACACTTGGGAGTTTTGCAAAGATGTTTCTTCTACCTAAATCCCTGTAAAGAAAGTGTATGAGTCATAAACAAGTTCAATGGATGCAATAACAGAAAGCAGAGTTATACACCGCTCAAAAATTGAGCGAACAGGCTTGTTTGGCCTAAGAAAAATGACAGTGAATGTAAATGATCAAGCATGTGACAGCCTGGTGCAAAGAGATAGGAACAGTCTGTCTCAGAGTACACAAAGCTGAGGGCTTCAGAAGCAGAAAATAAAGATTCATCTTCAGGAAAAAGTGAAAGCAAAAAAGCAACTTTCTGATGTAAAGAGTAGTGAAAGACAGGTGGAGAAACTTGGAAGTTTCATAGGGAGTTTTGGAGAGACTTTAAAGGAGTGCCTGTTATGTTTAAAGGAGGTGTCTGAAATGTTCATCTATTTCCAGAAACCTGCTCTGAATTCCTTGATCATGGCCAGAATGAAAGTTTATGGTGAAATCAAAACTTGAGACAAGTTTCCCCACTTTGTAGTCCAAGTTAAATAACTTTATCAATCCTTATAGATGTAAACATCCACTTGCAGAAATAATCCAAGGTCCATGTCCTGCACATGAAAGCCACACAGGACTGGAAACCACTCACTGAAGTCACCACACCCATATTGCTATTTTCTTCTGGTTTATACCCTATGCCATCATCTCAAATACGATCCACTAAATTCAAATATCTATATGGGCAATTTCCAGATTTTAAAAGTCCTTTACTCTCTGAATTATTTCCAATATTGTTCATGTATCTTCCAACTGATTCTTTACCCCATGATTGATGTTAGCTTGTAATTAAGAATGTACATAATGAAAAAGAGAAGTCACAGGCCTGAATTCAGCAAAAGGACTGCCATGCAAATCACCTATTATTAAAATGCCCATAAGAGTTCCTTTTCCACGTCAGTTTCTAAAATCCACAAAACAAAGACAAAAAAAAAGTCCCAGTACTTCCACAACTTACCAGACATATCTTTAAAATCAGTATTCCTCTTCAAAATCCTTGTCAAAACCACTTAGAGAAAATAGTGATAGACAAAATGATATTTAAAGAACTGTGAGACTTTGCTGCTGACCCTACTAACTTATGAGTTCATTTTCATATGGATTGTAGGGAGAAGCAGGTGCACTTTACACTGCAGAATCAGTCCTAGAGATGTTGGGAAGTTATTGCCATTATATTTCAACTAAAAAACATGAACAGCATGACAACGTGACATCTTAGTTTTACCAGGTTACGGCCATCAACTCTTAGGCAAACATGGGAAAACTTGATTTGCAGTCTTAGGTAGAAAATTCCTGAAACATTTTCCATCCACAGCTGTGAAGTGTTGACACTGACCTGGGGGCCAGTTCTGAAATCCAGTAGCACTTGTTCAAACAAACAGTGCATGCTCACTAAAGCTCCTGGGCACACAAACTATAAATATTACACCCCTGATACAGATTTCTCATTTGTTCATCTACTTAAACATGCTTATGATACTTATTTGAACTGAATCAGCTTTCAGCCACATTGCAAACTTCCATCACAGTTTGTAGTTTTATGGGATAAAATATCACAACATCACTTACTGAATCAATAACATTAATGCAAGATAGAACTTAGTTTACTTCAAAAAGAGGACTACAGCACTCTGGATCACTAAATCAATATCACTTTCCTGAACTGCACACCAATTCTGTCCACACAGCCTAGTGGTAACTCTGGTTCAGGTTTTGTGATTTTGTTTTCCTTGTTTCCACATATTTAAAGCCTAAAAAAAGCACAGCTCACACAATACTGACTCTTCTGCCTTAGGGCTTCTGCAGCTGAACCTGAACAGCCCCACGTGACACAAGGTTTCCTCCTCTGTGCTGGCCATTACTCAGGCCCCAGTTTGGTCCACCAAATAGCCCATGAGTGGCTGGAAATTCAGAGTTAGGTCCTAAGTACCTCCTGAGGTATTGGATCGGGGGTTTTAACTTAGAGAGATGTGATCAATTGGACCAAGAAATGCATTTGGCTGCATATTGATGGGGGCAGAAATTTTCTTAAAATCACAGCACTTTGGTAATAATATAATTTCCTTTGTTTACATGGAAATTGTAGCAATCCCTAAAACATACAGAATTTTCTCATAAATATCACAGAATTGTTCAAAAGGGCTATGGGGTAATATGTATTTTTCATAATATATTTATTCTAATGCATTTTCCATATGGCCAAATTGTAGTATTTTCTTATGCACAAGAGTCTTACATCCTATAAACATATCTGTGGCAATTTTACAAACAATTTTCAATAAAAGCCTTTCCCTGCAAAAAGTTAAATTCATGCATATAGATGAGGGTGGGATATGGACCTGAAGGACTAACCCTGCCAGACACTGATTTCAGCAGGGACTTTGCCACTACCAGGCTGCTTTAAAGAGAAATTAAAGAGGAAGTTTAATCTTAATGTTTCAAGTCTATTTTCATAAAAGCCCCAGACATTTTTGAGATAAAATTCAGAATTAGGCCTTACTTGAACCTCAAAAGACAGGTAACAGATTTGTCAGTTGTCTGATATAAAACTCATCTGATCTGAGGCAATAAAAAAGAGACAGAAAATGAGTCAACTGTTCTGTATATGATTAATATCTGCAGATAAAGCCATGCATCCTCCCCATGCGAGGCACCTTCACTCTGGTAGATTGAGGTATTTCTGCTTCTGCCAGTCATGTTTCGCTGTGGTTATATTTAATCTGAGTCAAACTCTACCATTCTCTAACAATGCAAAAGCAAACTGCCGTTTCTCTGTGCTTCTGGAAGATGTTACAAATCAGGAAGGAAAGGGGAATGAACGTGACCTTATCCAAGAAGCCCTGCAGTTTTCCTTCTGCCTTGGAAAAAGCTGGGTTTATGTTTTTTTAGGGTAGAAGTATGTTAGTTTAACATGATGCCAATCAAACTCTAGAGGTTAAAAGGGCATATTTTGTTTATCTTCAGTTCTGATATTAACCAGTAAAGAGACTGAAAAGGAACTATCTGGACTTCAAGAACAGTATTTGAGATACAACAATTGCAATATTTAGAAAATAAAAACATATGCCTTACAATTATTTATTATCTGCCATTTATTTTAACAATATTGTTAAACTGCAAATGGGTTAAAGGCAACTATAAATCATCCTAAAATTTAAAGACTCAGAAGTCCATGTCTTAAAGCAGAAAGTTTAATTTTAGCTCTGCTCCTTTCTCTGTTTATAATTTGAAAATTCATTGGAACTGGCACTGCTGACCACAAAATACAGTAGGAAAATTGTAGGTTATGCAAGAAAAATCTGAATCTGATCTAAAAAAGAACCAGTACTTTGTCACTTGTTTTTATTATGCCATCCATTTTAGACAAATAGTGCATTTATAAATTACTATGTTTTAGAAATACTGAGGAGTAAGTTCCATTCACCCTCTAGATCAAAAGCACGTGCAGGGAAAAAAAAAATAAAATGCTTCTGTTAAGTTTGCCATTTCTTCTAACAGTGATCCAGAAAGCTTTAGGGTTTTTTTGTGGGTTTGATTTTTTTTCCCCTCTCTTTTTTCCTTATTAAATAAAATAGCATTTATTAACTTCTTTTACATGGATCTATGTGATATCCCACCTTGGTTTTAATCGAGATTTCACTGCCAGACTTACTAGGGACAGTTTATGAGCTCCTCAGCCAAGGCGTCAGCTTCAGAGGACTCAGTGATAGATTCAAGATGAAACCATACCAGAGTGTACTGGCACAATCACCAACTTTGATCACACACTCAGAGCAAAATACACTGTGGATGTGAGTCCTCATATGCCCATGGAAGCAATTTACATTTTCTAGAGCCCAATTTCCTTTCATCCTTCAAAAAAGGATGGCACCTCCTTACTGAGTCCTCCTAGTTTGTCTCAGCTCCCCAACTGGAAGAAAACTAAACCAAATATATTTAACAAATGGATTCTAACTTTGCTAGCAAACAGTAGTAATTGCAGAATTAAATATATATCAGAGAAGAAAGTTATTTCATTACCTTATCATCAGCGGTGTAGACATCTTCAGATTCTCAAAGGACATCAAAGGGATGGCAAGTGTTTCGACCTCCCAACTCTCATGATTGCAACACAGTGCAGCTGAGAATATCTGCTTGTATTTTTAAAGTGTCCCACTTGACCAATAATACAGCAGTTATCTTTACTATTTTTAAACAAAGCAAAATGTTCTTTATCCAAGTTTCAAGGCAACAAGCAGTTGGTATAATGATTCCTGGATAGCTAAATAAATTTCCATCCTTATCTTCCAAGCATCCTAAATTGTTTTAGGGACTGACCTGCTGAGGTTTGTCGGGAGCAGCTGGGGGTATGGCTCTGTAGGGGATTTGGTTCATAGGCTTGATTGTTTCTAGCTGCAAATTCTCCTGTGTCTGCATCAGGGAGTCAGGCAGCCTGAATACAAACATGCCAGCAGTAAACTGGCATCAGCTTCCTTCCTAGTGGCACCAACATTGAAATGACCTATAAGGGCACCATGCAGAGGACTCCACGTGTCACATCACCCATATATATTTAGCCCTAGTCAGCTCTCTACACATGTATGGTGTGTGCCCAGGACCAGGCACTGACAGGAACTCCACTGATGGGAAGGACACAAGCTCTGTAAATGATCCTGGAAGCAGAACAGCTTGTGGGCAACCACTGACCCTCCTTATACTTCCCCATTCAATAACACAGCCACACCATATGTCCTCCGTCAGAATGGTTGTCTCATTGCAATCCCCAAACTCTTCACAGCAATCTTGTATTTGATAAGCAGGAGTCTGAGTCAGACAGAAATTATGGATGAGCAGCTGGTTGAAAACATTGCAGTAAGTCATTAAAACAACAAGGACCTTTGGCTATATTCCAGCAATGAGGAGTGATGATGCTGGGCAATGAACACAGAACTGGTCCAGCAAATGTCTCACTAAGACCCTCATTCTTGTAATGACCATGATCATCCACTTCAAAGCACGTGAAGGTTTGCTATATATCATATTTCTTTAGTTGGTGCTCAAGTTGTTTGCTAGAGTTCACCAAGTACTTATGCAGGTTTAGATAAAACTCAGACTGAGCTTTACAAAACAGCAGAAATCTGTCATTCAGTCACAAATTTTATAACTGATCACATATCCTTTCATAAAGTTTTGTGTTGTATTTGTTTGAAACTTAATCAGAGGACAAGCTTCTCAGTGCTACCATAATCTCACAATCGGAATGTCTTTAAATGACAGAATCTGATATTTTCAGAGCTTCAACCTTGGCAGGAGGTGGCTACGATATTTTAAACCCCACAAAAACTCAGCTCACTGGGTCTTGTTGAAAGTGTCCATATAGAATATCATGCATCAGCTGTTATGATATTGATGACCACTGGGATAAGGAACCTGGAATCCAAAAGAGAAAGTAAAAGTTACTGCAAAAATTGAAGTGAAATCCACCCTTCTTTCTTTCAGATTTAGAGCCATTTGATAACTATTAACTAGTAAGTACATGACTTTTGTTCCACAGGTGTTTTATGACATTGAGGACAAATTATAAAGAAAAAAACCTTTCAAAACACAAGCAGAATGGAAATCACAGGTTCTTCAGACAAACATGTTGTACACAGCACAGTTTGGAAAATTATGTACAGGACAAAACAAGAACACACAATGGAGTGGGCTGTATGGACTGACAAAGCTGGAGCAGCGCTGTGCCCAGGGTCTCAGGCTTCAGTCCAGGGCAGCTTCTAAAAAAAAACAAAACAAAATTCTGCTGAGGGAAAAGACAAGAAATGAGTTAATAAAACTGGAAAGAAATCAAAACTTGGTCATTCTTCTTTCTCTAAAAAGAAATTGAAGAGGTTCATGCATGGACTATAACTGTTCTTGACCAAAGCCCCTGCTTTGAACAGCACACACCCATAACTTCCCTTGTTCCTTACTTTTGAATTATTCCACCACAAGGTTGTGTCAGGTCTGACACTGGTCCATGGCCTCTGGCAATGGCGGGATCTACTGTCTTCTACCATGTGGGGAACTGTGGGAGAACAATCTCTTACCGAATGGAAAAAACACCACAGAGCAGGTTGCTGAGGCACAAAAGGATGAAAGAAGACCTGGAACAACAAGCTATACGAGCACGAAAGAAAATACCTATATCTGGACTATATTTTAATGATTCCCAATGTTATTACTTGTTCTCGCAGTTTTGTAGGATTATTGTTGTATACATACGCATATACACTATATTGTTCAAAATGGTTCCCAAGTTCTCCCTCACGGTCTCCCGGCCTTCCCATTGGTTGATCTGCCGCAGTGCAATCTCACCATATATGGTTGTGTTCTCCCCCGTTACCCCTATAAGGTCATTGCCTTTCCTTTTGCCCTTAATTGGAAGAGCATTTGCATGCTCCTCCCAATCTCCACCCACGTTCTGGAACCTTCCCCTAATCCCCTATAGAAGCGCAAGCCTCATTTGAATAAACTGCCACTCCATGTTTGGCTCTCTCTGGAGTGAGCCGCCATTTCTTCCCTTTGAGGACCTCGGCAGGGAACAACCTATTACCTTTCTCTCCAGCCTCTGATCAAGGCTGAGGCTTTACGAGGAGGCTGCCATGGTTCCTCAGCTGCTCCATGTCTACTCTTCTTCTCCCAAGCAATTTTGAGCGGGCCTCACAGCCCTTTTCACACCAACATCTGCACTCACTTGACCTAAGAAAGCACATTTATCAACTCATCTGCCTTGCAGAGACTCGTTCATGGTTCCTTAGCTACTGCAGTGATTGGTGCCCTGGAATGGAAATGTTACAGCTCTAAATTCATTGTACTGAAAAGATGAAAGATTCAGACCTAGGAAACCTTTTCAGCATTGACACTACTTCATTAGCAAAGTCAAATAACCAGTCTATGTTAACCATAACAGTTTGAAAACTGGGGGCCAGGCACCTTCAGAGGAAAATGAGTTCACTGACCTGACTAGTTCATTGAAGCGTTTCCCCCTTCATTATGAGCATTGCTTTATTAGTGCCTGCGTTTAGTTGAAACCAGATGTTTCTGATTTTTTGAAGACAACCTTACTCTGAAGCCTGTGCTTCCCTTCAGCCCTAGGTGTATGTGCAGTTTGGGAGTCACTTAAACTACAGATCAGTGGGTGAAATCGTTCATAATTCCTGATCTGTGCTATTTTCTGAGCATAAGATTACATCACTCATTTGAGAGACTGGAGATCACAATGTCTTCTTACATTTATATCAAACCCCGATTCCCTAACAGCTCATGAGCTTTTCACTTGTCTGCAGAGGAAGAGACTGTTTCCCTACAGAGAGGGCCCATTTCCTACCTAAGAGACAAACTTTCAAGTCGGTTAAACCAGCATCAATCTTCCATAATTCCTTTATACTAATTAATTAACAATTACACTCCTGAAGCAGGAAGACAGAAATCAGCTGATGACACCTCAAAGCTAAGCAAATCAATCGTACACCTTTCATCCCCAAACCCTGGACTGCATCACATCGCGTGGGCCTCTCCTACTCCGACTGGATGCTGTTGGATATTTTGATGCTGCAGGACAAGACATTAGATGAGTAAAATGTCCATTTTCCCCTCCTGCTGGATGCTTGCCTCATGCTGACTGGAGAGGAAATGGCAACCAGATGCCCCTGTGACCCACCATTCCCCCGAGGTGACCGATCCAAGTGTAACATGTGGTCGCCTCATTTGGGAAGGAGCCAAAGCCTGCTCTGTTTAATTGGACGAATGGTCCCCTACAGCTGCAACAGATTAGGGACAAATTCTCTTCAAATAAACCTGTGCTTTCTCTGCCCATCCCCCCTTTAATTTGGGGGGTGTTGGGGAGAAATCATGCCTGGAGAAACATGTGCACATACACACAAGACTGAAGTTAATAAAAGTGTCAGGTAGGCAAACAAAATACCATTTATTACTAAATGGCAATAAAAGACCACATTGATGTGTATGAGGAATCAGGCAACCACGGAGCTCAGGAGAGAGGGAGGGTAGTGGTGTCTCATGAATCATTACAAAAGTTTTCTCTGATCTTTAATATCAAGCTCAGTGACTTGGGGAAGGGGGCAAACATTTGTAATGTCAGGTCCTAAACCTCCTCTTTCCAATTCTACAGCAGTTCACATCTGAGAGAAAGAAACCAGCATGGCGAGAGCAATCTGCTGCAAAGAGAAGTCTAAGCTGTGAGAGCCATCTTTGAGGGCACTTCAGGCCACGCCTGGCCTGCCCTGCCACTGAGCCTTGTTAGTAGCTATTTTAAAGAATAAAAAGAATATTTTAAAGAATAGCATTTTAAAGATAAAGACATCTTCAAGGCAGAAGCAGGATGTTCTTTTACCTAGAGATCCACTCTCTGAGAAACTTCTGATGGAAGTGCTATATTTAGCAGCCATTCAGCTGGCAAATAAGTGCTCTGCTATTCATTATAATCTCCCATTTTCATGAAACAAAGCTCATTTTTTGAGACTTTGCAGAAGCTGAGTTTTAATGTAGGGTTTTGTGGTTGTTTTTTTTTCCTTCTCAAATGCTTCTTGCTGTGTTTTTCTTTTGTTACTTGGTCTTAATCTTGGATGTGGAAATAAACTCTTTAGGGGACACACGCAGAACATACTAAGGACATACCCTGGGGGAAGGAGGTGCCAAGAGTTCTGTTCTGGAGCCAGAACAGTTCTTGCTGCATAGATTCCTCTGGATCCTCACAAAAACCTGTAAGTTTTTGGAGATTCATTCATCAAGCCTGATGTAACATAAAGGTCAATGGTCCTACTTAAGTCTAAGGAAAGATTATATTCCTTCTAGGAAATGGAGTGCAACACCAATGCAGGGGCGGGGGGAGAATGACTGCTTATCAAACCTTCATTCTATACATTTGGGGGGGAAAAAAAGAAGAGAAAAATGCATTACTTTTGCACATGTCCCTTTATACTTAGTTAAGAAAAACCGGTTGTTCTTTTATCTAGACAGCGATTTGATAGCCCAGTGCCATCCAGACACACATGATTATCATCATTACATTAAACATATGCACATACCATACAGTCAAAACAATTATACAACTACAGTAAATGTTCCAACTCAATTATTCTAGATACCTTCCATAGCAAGTCCATGGATTAGAGCCCCTGAACACAGGATCAGTAATTTTTTTTAAGAAATAATTAAGTCAGAGCTGTTGCTGTGCCTTAAATAATCTTTTATTTTAAAAAAATAAAAATCTGTGGATAGATTTGTTGTTCATTTAACTGAAAGGAAAAATCTTAGTAAGAAGCTGTCAACTCTCAAGTTGGGAACAAATGCCTGTATGTAGGTCAGCAATACGAGTGTGTTCAGCTCCCAGTAAGAACTGAAAGTGCTCAGAGCTATGGATTTTGCTTGAAGAATTTTTATACCCTCAAAAAATGAGACAGAATGCAAAAGCTTCTCTCGCTTTAGGATATCAGAGTGTTTAATTCTACCTATTCTTATTAATTATCTGATTTGTTTATTTCCCAAAAATATATATGCTGAGGAGGGAGGGAATCAAAGAACAACAAAAGATGAAATGAGTAATTGTGGAGATATTTTAGATTATTGCAAACATTTTGAAGAAATCCCTCAGTTCTTTCTGTCCACATGCATACATCAGGATTAACTGTTTTTGCATGTGCCCATTTTAAGTACATATAAATATACTAATAAACATTTTGAATTGTAGTGGTGGGCTTGGCAGTGCTGGGTTAATGGTCAGACTCAATGGTCTTAAAGGTCTTTTCCAACCTAAATGATTCTATAATTTATTTTAGAACAATGCACAGTTTCCTCAGCATGAGAATTCATAAGTATTTACTGTGTATTCATCTCATTAAAAAAAAAAAAGTAATTTCTTGTGTCACTAAATACAGCCTTTTCCTCAGGCAGCAAAATGGTTTTACATCACTTTTCAAATCGGATGCCAAAGGGGTGGGAATGGGACGAGCCAAGCACATGCTCACATTGTTCTCCAGTGCTATCGTTCCCCAAGCAGGCGGAGAAGAGAAAGGGCACCCTGTGCCAGCAACATTTGCCTCGATGGTTCAGACATGATGGCACGCTTTGGACAAAACCCACATGCTCATGTATGCTGATGTTTCCTCGTCCTCAGCTAATCCTGAAGTGCTTTATGTTGGGAACAAAGGCACTGAGAAATTCTTTGGTGGACATCTGTTTATCCAATCTACCATCTTTCTTCCACTGTTACCAAGCAGAATTTGTTAACGTAGGCATTTTCTTCATTTAAATACTAATTATATTCATTCTATATTCCTATATGGATTTTGTAAAATACAGGACTGCCTCATCCAGAAGCAAACTATCAAAGGCAAAAGCAAAATTCACAAATGCAGAGAGTACTTCAGGGTTTTTCCTTTCCTACTCCTGGTTTACTCAATGTACAGAACTGTTTGCAAAATCCAATTTAAAACATGGGCAACTGAAAATCTGCCTTTCAAGCTGCTGTGACAAACCTATTTCCTACTGGTGTGTTTTCACAAAAGATTCCATGATAACACACTGTCAGTTTATGGTTTCCTTACACATCATAAATAGTTATCTGAAGGTTTTCTCACTTTGAG
This sequence comes from Sclerurus mexicanus, assembly GCA_013396755.1. Lineage (NCBI taxonomy): Eukaryota > Metazoa > Chordata > Aves > Passeriformes > Furnariidae > Sclerurus > Sclerurus mexicanus. The sequence continues at coordinate 2,803,981 of VWZF01004422.1, read as the reverse complement.
ATCCAGGTTGAATAACATATAAGAGAGTAGCTTTGTGCTATGCCTTGTCTTTTTTTTCCCTTTTTTCCCCGTCCTACAGCCCTGGCCACAAAATTCACAGTCCTCTGCCGTGGCATTGTTTGGGTCAGTTTGGTGAAACCAGAGGAGCAGAAGAGCCAGCAGGCTCCACCCGCTTTGTGCTCTGTGGACAGTGCAGCTCCACCTGCAGCAGCACAGAGGCAGGAGTGACAGCCCCCCATGACATATGCCAGGTCTACTTTTCATATCTCCTACCTCGTCTGGAGTGTTTTCAACACTTCTGTGTCACACTACCATGGAGAAGGAGTGCAGGGAGGTTTTTTTGTTTTTCAGTCCAGAACAGTAATGAGCTTTTCTACAGATGGTTATGTTGGACACTTATGATTCCTGACCCATTTTTTTATAGCAAATAAAATCAATGTTATTCAAATGCAATCTCACATTGAAAACGCACTACATTTGTATTTTTGGATTCTTTGAATTTAAAAATAGTCGACTTTTTGCTGACATTATTGCATAGAATACACTTTGGGGAACAATTCATTTTGAGTAATTCAGAGTGTATGAAAACTGACCTGTATTTTTGGATTAGACCCCAGTTCTAACTATTGGTATCTTTATTTCTGAAAAGATATCTTTCTGAAACTCCCAATTTTTTTATATGGGATACAAGTATAGCTCAGAGATTGTTTTGTGGTGCCTTTTTTTTTTTTTTTTTTGTCTGGTAAAGTCCAAACTGAAAACTTTGGCTCTGAAGGGCTGGACATGAAGGCGCCTGTCTTAATAAATCAATAGATGTGGTACCACGGTAATCACTACAATCCTTATATTTCTACCAATAACATCCAGCCTGTGAAATTTCCCAAGAAGTTTTTCAGCCTTCCCCCTTTGATAGGCACTGTGAGTAATAATCCTACCCCAATATCCTTTTGGTCCAGCTCAGTTCCACTGGCTGTGCAGCCCTTTCAGCAGGAGTCATGCAGGACTCAGCCGTGCAAACCGGGCACCCAGCCAAAGGCAGATCATTCTTTCTGGATGGATACCACCATGCAGACAGGATCCTCAGGGATTAGGGGCTGTCAGCGTGGGGCACGATGAGGTAAGGGTTATCTGCTTCACTCCCTGCAAGAATAAGCCAAAAAACACTTGTTGAAGTACAGTTAACAGATTTCACAGAGCGAGCTGCTCGTTGCAGTTGTTATTCTCTTCCCGAAAGCATCACAAAGCAAGATAGCACATAAGTGAGTAAAAAACTGAGTTTTTCCAAAGTGTGGAAAAAATGAGCAAATCCAACAGACCAGATCCTATACCAGAACTAATGCAATTCTCTCATGCCTTCTCGAAAGCCTAAGGAACTCTGCCCAGTTCTGCTGACTCTGACCAGTGTCATATGCCATAACACCCATCCTTCAAGCAGGTTGCTGGGTAAGTGTGGTTTCTCACACAAAACATGACAAAAATCTTGCTATGGAATGTCATTGCTCTCTGCAGAATTCACCAATCTAACAGTGGATGGCCGTGAAGTTTTGCACTGAACTCCAGATCAATTGCAGCTCTTGACATTTATCTAACTTGAATGCTAGAGAACATACTTTTTGGTTTGATTCGTATCTGTTACCAGCTAAATGGATCAATAAGGCTTTTTTTTTTTCTTTTTCAGTGAGAGAGGGTCTACACTTGACATCTTCTTTTAAAGTTGAGCAGTTTCATTCAAACTGCAATGCTCAGCAACCTCTGATATTCCAGCAGCACCCAGCTGCTCTTCCATTGTTAAAAGATGGTTCAAATCTCTATTATAAACCCTTTTTTTTTTTAATGAGTTTAAAATGCAGCTGCAAAAATTGCTTTGGAATGAACCTTGGCATGCTGAGCTGACTGTAAGCCTCTCTTTCTCTTGCCTGCCCCTCTATCCCCACCACTTTAAAATTTGAATTGAGATTTATTCTGCCTGCAGATAGAGGAAGGAAAAGTGAGTAATACAAATAATCTGCTACAAAAATAATGGGCATACACTAAGCCATCAGCTATGTGGTTTGACTACATATTAAAAAAAACCCTTTTAGTTAACATATATTTGCCAGTTCCGGACCCCAGAATCTTTAAAGAACTAAAAGAAAAGGTGTAACAGGTAGGTTGGTGTTAAAGGTTATATATCTGAAAGAGAGCCTCCATCACCAAGCCAGGATTCTCCCTCAGGCTGCCTATACACTAGTCCAGGGAGCCACTCTGGGTACTGAGGAGGTAGTCAGGCCTGAAAGTACTGGAGCAGTGCTTTAATATACTGCTTTTGTCAGCAGCAGATCAATACAATTATGTAAACTGTATATGCTATACTTCAATAGATCAGAACATACCATTGTATGACCGCTTCGGTGTTCCTGCTTCCTCAACAGGGAGCTCACTCTACACAGTGATGCAAAACAGAGCTATGAGGAGGCAGACAGTTAATTGTCATGAAAAAAGGTAATAATATGTGCTATGTGATGTATCCTCAACGACTACCACACTGATACAATCAGCAAACTACATAAGGTTCAGAGTTAGCCTTCATTCACGCTGGAAGTAATTAGCTATCAAATTGATCTCCAAGTATTAGAGCCCGTGGATGGGATGCCTTCTGCCAAGTACACAACTAGCTATTCCAGCAGCCTCCCTTTATCCTGAAGCATTAGGATGCACTGGAAAGGACCCTCGACTTTCAGCCAGAATTTCCATCCTTTCCTAGATTTAATTAAGATTGTGCTTAGTCAGCAGAGAAATGTTTTGTTCTTGATATTCATGCCCATATTCGCTAGCAGCTCTTAGGATTATGAGTATCAAGTAACAAATGCTAAATAGTGATACCTTAAGTCTTAAAACATTAGTAGAAAAAGTCTCATATTGTTGGTGAAAGAAAATTCCTGAAGTTGTATTTGCCAATCTCAAAGGCTCCCAAAGGTGTTCTGAAATCTCAGCAAAAGTAGCTGTTTTCACCTGACATGCACACATAATATATACCTCAGGAAAAGAAATTATTTGTAAAACTTCCTTAGGACCCAGCGACGAGGAGTTCCTCACTCCGACAGCAGCAGCACAATTTATATCAGGGTGATAGAGGTGGGCAATTGTAAAACAGTCTGTCAAACAACAAATTCAATCATGATCAACATGTGCTTTGTCACAGGCAGATTTTGAGCCCTTTGTGTCGCCTATCACATCTCTATTCACTGATAAAAATGATTTGGTCTCTTACAAACTATTACTGCTTTCTGCTTTGAACAATACCTTGCAGCAGTGAGGTTCAGAATTTAAGAGGACATACTTCATTTTATACATCACTATTTTGAACACACTAAAGAAAACCAGAAGCATTCACAGTAATGCTCACTTCATATTTCCTCATAAATAGATGGATGAATAATCCTGTTCATATCACTTGTGTTTAACAGACTTAATCATTCTCTTCCATCTCTGTATGTGAGAGACTTCATAACTCATCACATCTTTCATCATTATTTACTGTTAAATTTCAAAGTTATATTTTTAGAGCATATTTTCTTCCTCAGAACATACACTTGTAACTTGCTATGTGATGGAAATGTTACTATTTTGCTAACAGCAGTTAAAAGCTAAAGTATCAAAGCTAATCTAATGACACTTCTACATGAAGTAACTCTTTAATTGTTTTTTAACTGTTTTTGTGCTCTTTATTATACCTTACATCAAGGGTCCACAGAACCATGATACTGTGGTACTTTTTCTATGAAATTCTTATCCTAGAATTTTTATGGCCTGAAGGGATACAAACATATTCCAAGCCTTTTTCATTTCAGGGAGCTAATCTAGGACAAATTCTAGGGCTTTCATCTTCTATGTAAAATATATAAACTGTGGAATCTAGGAAATAGGGTTCTTTATGTTCTGTGCAAAGGAAAAAGACTCCAGTGCTGCAGCAGGGCAGCAGCCAGAGCTACATGCACTGCATACCAAAGGCAGCCACGAGAGCATCTCTGCTTTTCCCTCTGCACCAGAATGTAGGAACAGTGCACTCTATTGCTAAGCCCCAGGATGAAAGTTAGACTTAAAACAGGGGGGAAACTATTACTTCAAACTTGGCGAAAATATACATGTATGTATATTTAGTTCTAAAGTAATAATGTGAAAGCTTATAAATGAGCACAGTTGATTTATTTAAAACTTAGCAGCCTTTGATCCAAGGCTTTGCAGAACAGGTATTCCTCAGGGCAGTGACATAGCGTGGCAAGGAGCACAACAAGCTGAAGTTGTTAATTAAGTTCACTTTAACTTTCCATTAGGAAGCTTGGGTCAGGCACTTACAGTCTAAAGGCTTGCCACTATTTGGGTTAAATGAAGTGTTCCTTACAGCTGTAATCACGATGTACAACACAATTTTGGCCATGGCCATTTCCTCTCTGTCAGAAATCCATCCATAGTTACAGTTGGAACCCATGTGCATGCGAGGATTGATTTCTTGACGGTTTGTCAGTGCCACTTCTCCCTGCATGAGTGCCGATCTGATTAGACGCAGAAATGTGCCTTGGTGGAAGGCATGTGTTCCATTTCCTGCCCCTGGCAGCAACCCACTCCACAGGGTTCCACCAGCAGCTCGTGTTCAGCAAGTCCCTCCTCTGCCTTGCCCTCACCTAGAGTGGGGAAAGAGGAAGAAAAAGTTGTTAAAAAACTAACAAAGGCAGAGAGAGGGGGAAATTCGAGTAAACGGCATAGGGAATTTACTAGAGGCTGAGAATAAATCTCCATCCCTAATCCCTTTTCACCTTTTTTAGGGCAGATCAGATTAGATTAGGGCAATTTTACTTTTTGGTGCAGAACAGCATATAACAAGATTTAAATGGCAGGAGAGAGAAGAAGGGAGGGAGCAATGAACTCCCATGCTAGAATCATAGCAATACCGTAAATAGAAAAAATAACGTTTTCTCAGATTTTGGTTATTGTGCATTGTAAGTGATACCATCTCAATTTCACTTGCTGAGGGGCTGCAGAACAGCCTGCAGAAAACTGGAACGAGCCTCCAATCAACTGCTCCAATGACAGTCATCACAAAGCTGGGAAAGCAAAGCTACTTCCAAGCTAGCTCTCATTAACTGTTCCCACACCATCTTTGCTGCTTAACACAAGCTGTTGCAGCCAGCAGCTTATTCCATTACGTTCTGAGACTACAAATTAACCCTGAAAAGAAAGACTGAGAACAGGAAAACATGGAAGAGGAGTGAAAGTGAAGAGGAGAGCAGGGACTGACAGACAAGGAGGCTCCTGAATTAGCTGGATTTACCAGTCAGTTTTGTATTCTGCAAAATAAATGTCCTTAGTCATTGCTATGAAGAAAGGGAAAGAGGAGGAGTGGCATACAGACATCAACTTTTTTCTGGTTTGGGGAGGGGGTTCTGTCAGTCATTTTTAAATAAAATTTTAAAAGCAGCAATTTTGTTACAATCATGCATTCATATGTTTAAAATCTGCTTTGGGTTAGGACAGATTATTTAATCACCAAAGTTTAAAGAATTTTATATATGCAAATGTTACGTGTAAGTCTAAAAACTTACAGGTTTTTTGATGGCAGGAGGACCTGGCACATGACAGGCATCCTAAAATGTTCCCCCAGTCTGAAGATGTAACTTGTTCAAAGGCAATCTGCAGCTTTCTGAAACAGAGAACTATTGGGCTGGTTTCTGATATATTAGCCACTTCTTTCATGGGATCGAGGCTTTGTAACCAGAGATACACTGTTCTGGAGAGCATTCACAGGCAGGTGTCCGAGACTGAGAAAAGACAGGATTTGGAGCTATAAAGGTCTATTTCAAGTCTTGAAAAGAGAAGCAGGGTTTACTACCTACAGGTTTATTTGGCCTTTAATATACATTATTGGCTAGATTTCTCTGTTTACTCAGAGAATGAACAACAATGACAAAATCAACAGCAACCACAACAAAAGGAATCAAATCACGTAATCTGCTTACAAGTAGTAACTACTTTCATGGAAGTCAGAGGAGAAGTTCTCTGGAGCACCAGATTACAAACGAAATTACAAAATCATAAACAAACACCCACTAGCACATCCAGATAGGAGAGAAGATTGTTTCAAATTCATCCTCAAAAAACAATTCCATCATTAGCCTCAATCTCCCATTGTAGTTTTCCTCAGGTGTGGCAAATTGGCTGCGATCCAAAAAGCTAAATGCAAAGCTGAGAATACCAACATTCTCATTTAAAAATGAAAATATTTTTACTTAAAGTCAAGTCTGGACTGAATGGAGAAGGTGGAAGCTTTCATACCTCATTTCCAATGCAACGAGCCTTGTAAATCCATCTTTAGCTTGGCAAGAAAAGGGGAGAAAAAAAAGGAGGAAAAAATTTTGTTCATCAAGCTAAGGTCAGAGCAATACAGCATAAATAAAGAAAAAGAAATTTATTTGCTTGAGCTGCTCGCTGAACAAAAGAAGACAAGGCTGTTATGCTATTACATCACAACTCCGTGACTTACGGGCATTGTCTTACAGGTTTCATCCCGTTCCTAGAGCAGGGTTGTTCTCTTTGGTGGTCACATTGCAAATGGCAACATCGGGAGTCTTGAGTGGATGGAAAGACAACGCTTCCTTCATCTCAGAGATGGTTCTTTTCACAATATTTGAAGGACACAAGTTATTTTAAGTAAACTTTTAGGTTATTTATTCTATAAACATAACCAATGCTTGTAGCCTCTGATACTTTTCATGAATATTAAATCACTTTGAGAAAAAGACTATTTATATAAAACTGTGTATGAAAATTAAGAGAACCACTGATGAGTTACTGAAACAAGATTACATGTCCATAATTTGGAAGCAATGATTGTGCTGAATTGAAATAATTCTAATTGGTTTAAAGACTTTCAGAATGAATGGCAAATTGATAATAAGCAATTTCACTTAGATAGCATTACAATGCCAGGGATTCTTTCAAATCAATTCCTATTTCCTCCACAAAAGAGGTCTGCAGATAGTAATTGCAGAAAACATATCTTTACTGTCAGAGCAGATCAGCTTTTGCCTCTGAAATTGGATCAGCTCACCTTCTTCAATTGCTGTTTTCCATGGAACTCTAAAGCAGTGCAAGTGTGAAACAGCTGCCCGGTGGGATTGCACCAGGGGCCCAGGGAAGAGGCAACGGGGCTCACGCTCTGTGCACACAAAGTGCCCCATATATTTGGAATCCTGGTGTGTTTAAGGACAATGCTGACTGAACCAGGCATTTTAGATGGGCCTGGAAAATAAACCAAGAGTAAACCAACTTTGATCTGTGGAGGTCAAAAGCTTAAGAGACGGTGTTACCCTTCAGCACGACTCCGAAAGAAGCAAGACTGTACAATATCAGTATCAGTCTGTCAGGTCTCTTATTCCTTTCAAAATTATGTTTGTTAAGAGGTTGAAGTTTCCCAGGAGTGAATCCTTTAAAAGCTCTGACACAGCCCTTGGTACGCTAACACAAACCATGTGATCCCACCAGCAATGGCTGTGGTGCCATCACAGCGACGCAGCCCTTGGGACTCACGAAGCTGCTGCATGTCAGAGAGGAGGCAACACCACAAAGCCTTGTCACATAAGAAGGGAAAATTAACAGCTAATAGAAGAAAAAGCAAATAGCAAAAGGCATCAAGAAAGAAAGAATGAGCAATAGTAAGCACTGTGGAGCAAAAATCACAGCCAGAACAGGCTTCTGGTACTTAAATGGGCGCATGAATATTTCCAAGATTACATCAGAAGCCATACTGCATTTACCAAAAATCTACAACAGATATTTTTCCCACACCCCTCCCTGCATTTGTAAGAGATCTAAATGCTTACAGTGAGGTACTTGACAATTTTCCAGATTCCTGGGGGTTTGCATGATCCAAGATCATGGTAAGTACAGAGTTCAAGGTACAAAATAGGAAATGAAGAGCTGTCATTATTTCCTTACCTCTTCAAGATAAGGCTCAGTGAGCTTCTCAGCACACAAAGTGACTGCAGCAGCTGCTGCCTTGAAAGGGTGTTGGCTCTCCAGAAGGAGAAAGCACTGATTGCACATAATACATGGGGATTTTGACTGAAAGACAGGATGTCAACAAAGCTTTTGGGACTACTGTGATATGGCTCCTAATGTAAACCTCTCATGTCCAACCTTGGCCTTGAATGTTTCACGGCAATGTGAGAGCTGATCTAGCCCACCTAGACAATTAGAGGTTTCTTCTCATCACCAGTTTGGCCATGACTGCAGCTCTCCCCAGATACTCTTTATACACAGTTTCCTGCTTATAGCACTTACAAAAAGACTAATTTCACATGTAATCCTCTGAGTAGTTGTTTCCTGGAGATTTCCATAGTTTCCCTTAAATTGGACTTCATGAATGACCCAAAGAAGCCTCCCGTGGTCACCGTGCCATGCCAGTGCAGGCAGTTCCAGTCCAGCCAAACTGCTCACAGGCAGCAACTTCACTGCACCATAAACAACTGCTCTGCAGTGGCCACTCTTCAACAGAGGAAAGGCCATTGCTTTGAACAATGCAATGAATATTATCGTGGACATTAAAGACTAGGAGAATTTCCTAAATCCTATGTAGAGTCATCAGTGGGAGGTATGTAGTCTGGTAAGGGGAATCACTGTTCTCCAAAATTATATGTTGCTAAATCATCATCTAATACAAAGTCTTGTCCTAATACAAATATTGTCTAATATATGTATATATTGTCCTAGAATGGTGAGTGATTGAGGAGGCAGAGATGCTGCTCAGGCTACTGCTTCAGTACTCTGCTATCAGCTCTCTGTTTAATTCCTGAGTTTGCTGACCTTGTGACATGTCTACCAACCCTGCTCAGGCTTTGCTCTTCTACTACAAGCTGAACAAGGAACATCATCTACAAAAGTTAGATGATTAAAGCCACTTTTTATTCATTTCACATTGAAAGGAGGTCTGTCCAGGGCAATGTGATAGAATGAGAGGCATGGATACGTAGTAATGGACACTCTGAACTCCCACTCGACAGCAGTACAAGAAAAGTTTCTGGTTGGTGAGTTCAGGGCAGATACAAAGTTGTTTCTCCACAGGATCCATTTGCCTTGAAGGGAGAAAATAAACCTCATACCTTGCAGATTTTAGAACAACTTGAATAACCATATTACATGGGGCTAAATGTTTTGGTTTAGTAATACAAGTATTTTTCTGGCTGAAAAAAACAAACCCTGGAAGATTCTGGCCAGCTCTGCTCGTGACTTTCATTCCTTCCATATAAAATTTAGGCTAAGCAAAATATTAATGTTGTGTTTCACTGCTGAAATGAATGACATTAACTAAATTCACTTCACCATGCTTTCCCAGTGTTGTGTTTGGCAACAGCACAGAGGCACTCTGAAGATCCCTCCACTGCCTAAGTGCACAGTGAAGATTTGTTGAAGTGAGAAGAGAATGAGGTTTCCAAAGTACAGCACCTCAGAGGCAGTAAATTAACGGCAGTTCTCTCTCTGCTATACTACTGACTTGCTGCACACCTTTGAGCTGGTTAGCTTTTCCCTGTCCCTTTTTCTGTCTTGTCAATTGATATTGTCCTGCTTTGGGCCACCATCTCTTGCATTCTGTGATGGAATAACTATAGGTAAGATCAGTCAGAGACTGTTGGTGCTACTGCAATAGATACAGTAGGTAATAACGACTTTGCAGGCTACAGATTAGCATAGATGGTACAGAAAAGAGTAGATAAATGAGGCAGAAATAGAAATGATGTCCTTAGAGGTCTGCCTGTTCAGTGTATTTGAAAATAGAGGACAGATTTTGAGTTTCAGAGAATTCCATCAGTTCCATGGCTTGGAAATCTGGAGTATCATGCCATCGTAAGCACAAAGTAACCCAAATGAAACAAATGACATTAAAGTGGACCAAAACATCAATACTTACTAGCTACCATTGAAAGGAGGTAACATTTTTATCAACATATAATCCCGATCCTAATAGTTCTGGCATATTATAAGAGAAAGCTTTTGAAATCAGATTTTGATGAAGTAAAACACATATGCTGTTGAGGTTGAAACAGAACATTTCTTCTTTCCCTCTGCAGAAAGCAGTTCAGGAAGGTCCACCACAGGCTCCAGTGAGAGGGGATGGCAAAGGCAGCAGTGCCATGGTTTTAACTTACCCTTTTCCTGATCCCTGCAGTCACTTTTCAAGTCTTGTTTTCCAAGTCACGCTTTCTACAAAAACCTGACTTGACCCATGATTTGGGAACAGTAACTTCCACAGTATGGGTCTGTTAAAGTGCTGGGAGTGCTGAATGACAACTTAAGCAGAAAAAAAGAAATCCAAGGGTGCAACACACTGAAGGAGAACACCTGGGATGTTATATTGAAGGGCTGGAGAAAGAGGAGGAGAGAAAGAATACTTACGTGACAAATTTAAAAGCTAACAATACAGAGAGGTCTGTTAGTCTCTCCGTGAACAAGAAATTAATGTGCAGTATTCTTACTGGAGCTAAAAAGAATGACAGACAAAGAGAGAAAACAGCAGACCTCACACTGCTTACCAATTACCACTGTTTCTTCTCAGGGTCTGTAAACTAGTTGTGCTTAGGAAGTTAAAGATAAATGGTATTGATTTAAGCACATTACTAATAGTACCTTCACTGCAGCAATTGGATTTCACCCAAATTTCTGCTGCACCTAAATTATTCTGTCATTCTAGCTGCTTCTGTAAAAATGTAAATTTGTCTTCTGAAAGTAGGATATATTGTACAACCATCACCATAGCACTTATGACCAAAAATATTTTATTGAAAATGTCTGGATATTTTCAAATAGTATTCCAATGGGCTGTCAAATTAATAGTGAAAAAAGCCCCATAATTCAGAGCTGTAAGGTAATAAGAAGCTGTGCTATGGCTGTGGACACTTGAAACCTACCAGCAGATAAGAACACAAATTTGGAAGAAATACAACCCTTTCAAAGGCCCATTTTCAACCATTGAAATGTGAACTATGTATTATTTAAACAAAGAAACCGAATGCCTACATGGGGCAGGGATAGGAATTTCCCTGAGCAGTTATTTCAATTATCCATCTGTTTAATGAGAACACTGCCCTTCTGCTGGAGCAGCAGCACAGACACACACACAGGTCCCACACCCCTGCACTGGTGTAAAGCACAGCATTCCACTCCTGGGAGCACAGTCCCTCTGTTGGGTACCAGCAGAATTCAGAGCATTCAACAGAATGGTCAAACAAAGCAGCTACCAAAATCTATGGGACCTTTAGCACAGGATGAGGCTCAACTGTGACAACAGTTCAAGAGGATCCAAGACCACATTTGAGCGTACAGATGGAAAAGTAATTCTCCCACAAGCTGCATGGGGTTAAGACACAGAACTGATGCATCAAGGTCATGTAGAATAAGCAGTGACTGCCTACCATGCTTATCTTACTTCAGCAAGCCTCCTTGCCTAGAGGGTTGGGTTCTTTTAATCAGAGTGTTTGTACCTGTCTAGTCACTTTACAGTTTTTACCATCTTAGCAGCTCTAAACAGTTTCCAGTAACCTGGAAACATACTCGGGCCAGCTAGAGCTGACTGAGCTGTTCTGAGTTTGTCACTCTGCCTCCAATTTTGGACATTCAGGCTTTCTGCTTCCTGGAACTTATTGCAGTTGTGGGTACAAAGGCACAACAGTGGGGCTGCAGCTCTTGACAAGAAAGCAAGAGCCTGGGGAATGACAAGGCTTGTGCTTGTCATTGCATAGGGCACTTAACTAACAAAGGAAGAGGTATCCTTGGCAATGGAGTATCACAGAGCTGCCCTACAGCAGGACTAAGAGAAGCCTCCTGGGTCTTGCATCCAACCCTCCCTTTTTGGTAGCCGAGCACCTCCTGGCCCACACTGCATTCCCAGATGGAGATCCCAGTCAGTAGCCAATTCCTTAGCCGAGGGTCCCTAAAGATAGTGGCACTTCAGATAAGCAGAGTGGGGGATCCTGAGTTAAATAAGAAAGCATAACAAAGATTTTTGCAGAATTCAGAAGGAATTTAGGTGTAGAAGAATTTGGAGAAGCCTTTAGAAAAGCAAAGGATCCAATAACAGAGTGGGATCCTACAATTATGCCTGATAGGCAAGAGGAGCAGATCTAAGGTGATGGGTGACAAGCAAAGCAAAAAGACTGCATGACACGTGGCACTGAGACACTACTGCTGGTAATGCAGCTGTAAGGAGCTCTCTGTAAAGTTATTCCAACAGGTGCCTCCACTGAACACAGGCTGTCTTGGTTGCGGGCAACTAGATCCCTGACTAAGCATGGAAATTAAAGAACCTGAAAGGAAGTGAAGGCAGAGAGTAATCATAGTTCTGGGGGAGTGATGCTGTAATGTGTAGTAAGAAGAGATACAGAGAGGAGCATTAAGTGAATGTTCATCAGCAACAGTTTTCCACTGCATTCTTCAGAGAAAGAAAAAAATATTGCCATGAGTCAATGCAGCAACTTCAGGGAAACTCATGGACATCACTTTCATATTCCTCTGAAAATGTATTATAAAGAGGCAAAATTAAATACCATAGGCCAGAGCCTCAAGCATATTAGTGGATCAGCAGCATTTTTGTGGTAAGTCTTTCAAATCTAGCTTTACTTGTCTCTAAAGGATCCTTAAAAGGACTTTTTAAGTTAGCCCTGCTGGCTTTGGCTAACTACACAGAGCAAAGAATTGATTGCATTCCTACAGAAATGCCCCTAATAACTCCTTAGAATGAGCTGTGGCATTTTTCCACTAATTGTAGAAATAACTAATGGGCACCTTGAGCATGTGCTATTAATCTGTCTGCCAATTTTGAGAGATTTTCAGTTGTGAAAAACTACAAGGCAGTATTTACTCTAGAGCACACACTCTGCACTAGTAAAAATAAAACACACATTGTGAACTGGAAAAATAAAAGGGAATTTTTATCACTCGACTCTATTATCATTAAAGATACAAAATCCTGTGTTAACTCCACAAAGAACAGGAGATTAACCCGTGTTCAGTTTCCTTGCACAAGTTCTCAGAAAAGTTATAGGAACTGTAAGATATTTTATTCCAAGGTCCATAACTCTCCAAGGAGAGATATTAACCCAGGTAGATTTGGGTTGTAGCTATACATTTCATCCATTTCAACAACCACAAAAGAAGGAACAACTGCAATTATGCTTTTCTGCTGAGTCACCCCATGACAAAGATATTCTACTCCACCTCATTTCAATTGTTTTTTGTAAAGTTGAAAGATTCAGAACATCAAAATAAAGCACAAGAACTTGAACAAAGTTATAGATTCCAGATGGAAACACACCTTTTTTGTGACTAAGCTCTTCTGAAAAAAACCCCTCATGTATCTCACACCTTCATTCTTCATTTTCCCTAGTTCTTGGATCCTCACATTCTCCTTGTAAAGAATTTGCCTATAATGCGTAAATTTGGCTTTTCAAAAATGTTGGCAGTCACTTGGAACAAAGCAAATACCTCTCCTGTTTTCCACAACTATTATACTACATACCTACATCCAGCAGGGGTATGGCAGAGCAGCTGCAGCCTCCTGCCTTCAGCCCGTTGCCCGCATTCCAGATTCCTTGTCTTTATTGCCAGGATGACAACTGTGTTGAAACGACCGACTTCCAAATCTTCCTATTGAAATTCTTCCATTCTGTATAAATAAATGTGGAGAAACCAGACCTTGAACTTAGATATGGCTATCTGGGGAAGATTGATGACTGAAAAGTTGAGCGGTCGATAGCAAAAATTTTATCTGAACTGAGGTGTTCTCAGCACAACTCCAATTTCACCAGATCAGCATTGTATAATTAAAAAATGCTATTGGCAAATTTATGTCAGGCTTTCTTACATTACTTTACCCTCATTCATCCCAAAATTTTGCTGGAGCTGAATCAAGTCCAGAATCAGCATAAGAATAGCTGAGATGGACACAAAAGATATTTAAAAAGAAAAGAAATGAAAGAAGGAAAGGAAAGGAAAGCAAAAAACCTTATTGCCATATTAATAACCCCTCCACAGGTTCCATGCCAAATACAACTGGGCCCCCAGGATCACCAGTCATTTTTTAATCCGGGAAAATGCCTTTCCATAGGGAAGAGATCCTGATAGTCTTATAGAAATTTTGTTAAAACAAACAAACAAACCAACCTCCTCAAAAAACTCAAACCAAACCAAAAAAACACCCTCCCAAAAACTCCAAACATAAACAAACACAACACCGCCCCCCAAAAAAAACCCCCAACCAAACAACAAACGCAATGGGGAGGTGAATGGGGCACTGTCTTGCTGCGTGATAGATGTTCAGGTACCATATTTCTTCATCTGCCTTCCTTGAGTGCAGTTCCATAATGAGTGTTAACAGGCCAGCTTTAAACACTAAGGTGTGCATTTGCAGTGTAATGTGTAGAGATTTGAGTGGACAATTTCCCATTAACACTAATGTGCCCTGCATGGTTAAATCCCTAAACACCACCTTGAACATTTAGTTTCAAAAGTTCCCATTATGTTTGGGTGTTGCACTTTAACAGTTGGTACTTTGTTAAACACTGATTGCTCTCACACTAGTCAGACAGAACTTTTCCTTTCAGTTTAGACAGTTAATCAGAAAATACGTTTTTGCAACAAGTTCACATACTAAGTGAAATTTTTAAAATTGCTCTTTAGAGCTGACACTGATTAATGTCTTCAGAACGCCTCATCTAAAGATCTACTCATAAATGCTAAAAGCTTCAGATAAATCTATGATAAAACTACAAATTTGGTTCACAAAGGGCTATGCTCACTTTTTTATAAGCACAATAGGTACCACATTGAACATAATTCTTGTCACAGGTTTTCTGTCATAAAGATAAAGTAAATATATGTGTATTTGTCTTGGGTTTGCTTTTTCTTTTTCCTTTTCTTGCTAGGCATATAAAGCAATAACAAGCAAAGAAGGAATTTCACACTCAAGATGTGAATGCACATATAACTATGCAGAATACGAGGAGGAAAAATGGAAGCAACAGGCAAGAGTATGATTGTAACCAAGTTCTGAGTGACAACAATGCAAGCATTAAAACTAAAGCATGGAAACAAGGCGACCCCCACCTTTCCTACCATACATTTAAGCTTGTGTCTGGTTTGTAAATCATGAAATGTTACATGAAATGTAGCATAGTCTGTGCAGGAAAGGGATAACCTAATTTTATCCTGAAGAGGCACACACCATTGGACCAGTCCTTCTGATAATTATACTTGTTAAGGAAAGAAAAGAAGACTTATCTGGGTGTCTGCTGGAGGAGGGAAGATGAGTGAAAGAAATTCTTGAAAAAATAAATATATATATATATATACACACACACCCCCTGGCTGGGATTTATGAGTGGACACAAACACATGGACCCCACTACATTTACAACAAATCACTTGTTCCTTTTAGTGGCTTTCAGAAGTGGAAGCTTGCCATCACATACAAGCATTTAATTCTTCAAAAAGCTCAATTCCTTCTTCTAAGACAATAAAATACTTCCCCTTGCAACAGCAGGTAAGCAGTGAAGGCATCCTTAAAAATCTAACCCCAGTGTGCTAAAGGTACTTAATAATCTTTAAACTAAATACAATCCCACTTCCTCCCTGGTACCAGGATGTTGTAAAATGTCTAATTAGTCCTTATAATAGCACTGACACCTCCACTGCACATAAAAGAGAACACTTAATTTACAAAAGACAACTCTGGTTGTCCTGAATTTTACCCTTTATTAGACTAAGACAGCTCCATTTGGCTCTTAACCAACATATGAGGTATTGACTTAGGGCACAAGGTAGATTTGTGAAGCTTTTTTGAAAGCAATATTGTAATATTTTGAACAGATTTTAATACACACTATCTCATGGATTATTTAACTCTCTAATGAGGTAGAAAGAAATATTAAAGCCAGTATTTTAAATGTCAGGTAAATGACCCTGTTTAAGGCAAAAAAGAGGACCTCTGTTGATTTTCTTGTGATGGTTCCAAAAACTGCCTAGATTTTGGAAATGATTTTGTGATGCTTAGATTTTATATTGGTGCAATAATTGTGCGCAGTAGGGTACTGCACCTAGCCATGAAATTCATTTAAAAATGAAGCAAGAGGCATGAAGAAAAATAAGAAGTCACTGGCCCCAAAGGAAATATAAATAATTTTGAAAGCAAAAGTGTTTCTGTGGCAACATGAAAGTCAAAATTTGCAATACCCGTAAGCTACACTCCAATGACAGATAAATGTGTGTGTCTGAATAAGAGGACCAGTGGAACTCATAGTCACAGAGCTGTCTAATGAAATCTGAGCAAGTCAGCGATACATGTCTGAGCACTTAATAAAAATCACCATCCAGCTCAACCATTGTAGGGCACACAAGCTCTAAAATAAGGAGAAATCTGCATTGGGATACATAAGAGACTTGGCATGGCAGTTGACACATGCACTTGATTGTCATCCACTTTAAACAGGACAAAGAAGTGGGGCAGCTTAACAAGTCCTTCTCTTGTTGTGGCAGCACATCTAGAAGTGGAAATGGGTTGGCTTCTGTCATCCTGTAATTCTCTCCTCAATCAGGAGCTTTCAGAAAGCTCTTTATGCATCCCCCTGATAGGAACACAGAACCACAGAACATCCTGTGATGGAAGGGACGCACAATGATCATCGAATCCAACCCTTAGCCCTCACAGGACCATCCCCAAGAGTCACACCATGTGCCTCAGAGTATTGTCACCCACAAAGGAGACAGTAAAACTTCTGGTGAAGTTATACACCCCAGGAAAATAAAAATTCAGGCACAGAAGTCTGTTTCATAAAAAGTGGAGATGTTTGGGAAACAGGATGTCTGCCCTGTAAGTGGGAAGAAAAACGCTCAACCATTTTAAATACAAAATTTCAGTGGATCTACAGAGTAACTCTATGTTAAATCACTATGTTCTCTTACATAATGAAAATAACTAGAAAAATTAATCAGAAATGATTTTTCTCGCCTTCTTTGAAAATGTCAAGTCAGTCCTCAAAGCAAAGAAACCATTTTCCTTCGGACAACCTCTAAATCCATACAGATTTAGGGATTCTGCACAGCTCTTCACTACACACTCATTCACCCTTTAAAACAACTCCTGCTACGTGTGTGAGAAACTGCACTACAGCACTCATAGATGGGAAAATAACAGGATACTCCATAGTGGGGGATCATGTTCCACCTCTGCCTCAGTCATAGCCATCTCCCTTTGAGTATTCACATCCTGAGCCGCAGAGACTGGAAGGGAAGCTCAGGGTCAAAGCAGTCACCAGCACCTTTAGCTGGACAGAGGTAGTTCTGTTCAACACGAGTTCTCTCCAACCATGGTCTGATACAGCCCAGTCCAGGCTGGAGGGGTGACTGAAGGCTGGGTGGACCTGGTCTTATATTTCAGTGCCTGGGTAAAACTTCCTCCCAAACTGTTGTTCCAGAAGTCAAGAAAAAAGATTGCGCTTTTAATAATTAAAAACCACACTTATCTAGTCTATAAGGCCTAATTAAAAATTTAGAAACTCATCATGATCACCTATTCGTTTCAAGGGAGAACACTGGAAAAAAGACAGGAGAGAATTAAATATAAATAAATTAAAATAACAAAAAAGCCTATTTGAAATATGATGACTGTGATTGTGACTAACTCCAGAATTCCAGTATGCATCATATTCTGCAAGAATGAATATAAAACCTTCTCCCTTCCATCACCAGACACATTCTAGTCTAGTCACACAGATGCATACTAGTACTTATCTATGCTTAGATTCCATCTGGAGACACTTCCACAGTGGTAAGCCTAGTTTCAAAGTTCATTGCCAAACCAGTGGGCTCAAGAAGAAAAACTGAAATAATCAAAAAGAATGTCTCAAATATGATAAGAGATGACAAGAATATGAGTGCTTTCCTTGGACATAAGAAGAATTGGCAAAGCCTGAAAGAAATACAGAAAGGTAAAGCATGGTATAGAAAAGATTTCTGGGAAATGGCTGCATTGCTTCTATCAGTATGGAAGAGTGTTAGGTGAAAATAAAGTGAAAAACATGATCAAAAAGGTTTTTTCATTACACACCACGTTACAGGTCACTGACATCAAAACCTAAAGACTAAAAGTGTATTTCCAAAAGCATTCACAAGGGACCACCAAATACGTGGAGTAATAATTAATGACAGTTCACACTTCAGAAGTAAGAAAACAATTCTCCAGCTATTGAACACCAGAATGAGAACCATGGAAGGACAAATTATTTATTAAAAACCAAGTGGCTCACATGGATTATTGGACATTTGCATTTAAGACATGAAGAAAAGCTTTAGAATGGGACATCTGTAATTCCTTATGGTAGTGGGTCAGGTTTTGGAAATTGCTTTATGAGATGGACCAACTAAAGATGTTCCCAGAGAGACAAAGAAAAATTACTACCGGTCTTAATGAACATGTTCCATGAAAAAAGAATTGAGGCAATTTAAGCTGCAGAAAGAAGCCCAGAGGCCATGACTGTATTCTTCAAAACATAAGCTATTGTGAGGAGGATACTGTTGATCTGTGGCAGACAGGATGAGCAAAAATTGGCTTGAATTGCTGCAAGAAATAGGAAAAATTTTGCCTGTATGAAAAGTTAAATGCTGGAATAAATTTCCAAGGAAGTTGAAGTGTTTCTTTTATCAGAAGTCTTGAAAATTACTTGAGAAGTATTTGCAAGGGATGAGATAGTGAGAGTTATCTTGGGACAATCTCAAAACTTATTTTCTCTGATTTTATATATTCTGAATTCAAACAATAAAGATAGTGCTTTGTTTTAGAAATGTCAGTGCTGTAGTCCACGTGGCAAAACCCCTTACAGCCAGTCTGTGCCCATGCTACTAACCCACCTAGGAATTCCTGAGGCAAATAACTAGCACCTTTTCTACTTCTGCTACCTCAGTTTACAAGGTGCTTGTCTCTGAGTAATGGAAATACTTATTTCAAGCCGTTTTCAGACCGGGCAGACCCTTCAGAAAGAAGAACGTGGCTATCTAGCTTTCTTCCCTAAAGCTGCCTTTTCCACAGAGATGTGGTCTTAAATTGGCTACAGCTACGTAGCTTTAACTTTTAAATAAAGGTAGATTGTTAACAGATGTTCCAGAGAAAAACATCTAACCAGAGATGACCCTCTCCTCCTGCCTGGCTGTCAGCCCAGCAGTGCCAGGAACAGTAAGAATGGAAGGCAGAGCTTTGGCCAAGGCAGTCTGCGTGGGGCAAAACGAACAGGACAGGTGGCAGAATATCCCAGCCCAACCGCAACTCTAATCAGAATGAAATGCCTGCCAGCCTGTTCAGAAGAACGAGTTCCATGAAACTCTCATTCAAATTCACCTGGAAGAGAAGTGCCAGCACCGAGCCAATTTAAAATGAGAATCCCACGTCCTCTTCCTCGGCTCAGCAGCAGCATGCAGAATCCACAGCCCAACTCGCCTTCACGCTGCTCTTTTTTCTCTCATACTGAAATGAACAGTCCCAGACACTCTCAAACCATAACCAATTTGTTTAGCAAAAGGAGTAAGTAAAGTGAATTTATGAGGACACTATAATTATGTCTGAATCATTCAAGCAGCCTCAAGGCCCAGAATACAGGTTTTGTGTTCAATAAAGATATACAAACTATAAGCTCTGTTTTTCTCTTTCACATCCTTTTAGACGTGGATGAACCAGTTTGTGTCAACAGTGAAAGGATACAGGCATTGTTTGCTCTAATGCCCTGGCAGTATTCCCTGAGAGACTGGCCTTTCTCACTCTTTTATTTCTTCCTCAAGAACTGAAGCCTCATTTCTCGTAAGAGAGACCAAGAGGGCAGAAACACTTGGCTCCAGGTGCCATAGCTCATCATCATACAGCTCTTTGTGGAGACTTAATGTTAGTTATCATAACCAAAAAGAAACAGTGAGACATTTTTCTCAGAGCAAAGCGACAATCCACAAACAGCTTTCTGCTGAAGTTTCTATGTGGTCTCACATCTCATTCAACTTGCCAGCCAGAGCACAAAGCTTTTCAGCAGTTTAATTCAATGTACTGGCAGTATATTAGAGAAATAGACATATTTATTTGATTTTAGTGCTGGTGATATTTTCATTTGGCTTTTCGTTTACATCTAGGCAATGTTGTTAACTCCTTCAGCCAGGGATTTTATTCTTACTCTCTAAATAAAAAGACAACAGCAGTATTTCAATCCCCTTTTACAGCCAGGGGCTGCACCAAGAATTTTTGAGGAGGTTTAAAGGAGGAAGAGGGCAAGAGGGCCAGAGCTACTAACAAACTTCCCCGGCCACAGACAGGGAGCTGGGACACCTCACTGCCAGGGCAGCCGAGCTCTGGAGCAGGCTGGAAGCCCCACAGGAATTGCATCCTGAGCAGCAATCATGCCATCAGGTACACCTGTTTTTATGTCTTTTCTTCTAAAGCCAGTGGTTTGGACCACAAAGACAGGAGCCATCCTTGCTCTTTTTCCTGTCCACTCAGGGAGCACCGTGGGCATTCTCCACGGAAGGAGACATGGGTTTCATCTCGTTCTTTTGTTTGGCTGGTTTTAAACTTGTTGGGTAAGTACACTACTTCTTAGGCCCTCACATAAAAATGTAGTCACATTCTCATCCCTAACAGCCAAGCACTTTTTTTGAGGTGGTCTATGTCAACAAGTACACTGGCTGAGTGGAGTGTCCCCCCTGGATCAATCCTGCCATCCAGTTACTTCTGAATAATGTTGCTGCTGCAAAAGTGCTTACATGAGGATGCTTCCAAGTATGCCAAAAATCAGAACAAGAAGCACTGAGAGGATTTTTAAGGAAAAAAAAAAAAAAAAGTAAATTAACTGGAAAATGAATATAAGGTCTTCCAAGGTCTCCCCACATAAAGGCTGAGTTTTGATTTATTGGTTTTTTGAGGTTTAATTTTTTTTTTTTTTGGACCAGCCAACTTATATTATGAAGTAATCTCTTCATTTATGAAGGAGTCCTTTAGGCTCCCTAGAAACTCCCAGCTTCATGATTTACTTGTTCACTACACAAGGGTGATTTCAATATCCTTATGTTTCTCATTGTTTTGCATGTGGCTATCCATTACAGCAGAAGAAATTACAAAACTCCTAGAAGATATAATCATTTTCATATCTAGTAAGCCTGATGAGTTTTCTATGAGCAGGATGCATGAGACAATGAATAAGGAAACTAGACTGCAGGAAAGAAATAAAAATGTGGAGAAAGAGGAGAGGACAAAGAAAGGTGAGGCTATTTCACATGCTGGTATAGAAATGAGGGTAGAAGTGCTATTTTTGTTTATGGAGGCTCCAGCTCTCCTCTGAGCTCATTACTGATTCATTGCATTGACAGGACTAAACCCAAGGAATGGGTACACCAGCAAGCCCCAGCAGCGAGCCAGATCTCTGACTCAACCAGCCAGCAATCGCAGAAGTCTCCTCTCTTTCAAAACTCCTTGCTCCTCCCTCCGAAACCCACAGCTGCATTCCTCTTAAGTATGAACTTCCAGCCGCGCATAGGGAGGTGGCACAGGGCTCTCGGCTGAAAGCACGGACTCTCTGGCTGCCTCGGCTGAGGCTCTGCCTGGCCAAGAGAAAGGTGCCGGGGGTGGCCTTGGACATGGGGCCAGGTAAACCCCTCCCAGCACCAGAGCTGACGGCAACGGGGGCAGAATCGGAAATGAGTGCTCACTGCTCAAAGTTCTTTACTTTAAAGAATACTCAGATGGGCCTTTGTTCCTAATTGAAACGCTTCAAATTAGAGGGATACACTCCCACTTAGCATCAAGAGGGCATTTGTCAAAGGCTTCAGTGGGAACAAAAATCATCCCTTAATGATTTTGCCATTACAAGACTTAGCTATTTTGCTACTTCAAATCATAAGCCACAGTCAAATCAACAAAATATTACAAAATCAAGGCGCAGGAACTCAGGCAGTCTTGGAAATCACCACTTTTGTCTGCCGGAAATGAAATGCCCTTCTCTGGTTTCAGCTTCTGCCGTTGCAAGACAGATTGTATTGCAGAACGTTCTGCTAAACCAATCACACTGTAAAATACATTAACACTATTCACCCCCAAAATGATGGGGTTTATGTAATTCTAGAATGATGATGACATAAAGCAATCAAAGTAAGACCATTCACATGCACAGCTAATGCTCTGTCTTCATCAAATCACTTCAGAGTTACAGCCCAAAGGGTACTTACACATTCTATTGGACTTTGCCTCTTCCACCATACCCATAACAGCAGGGACACAGAGCCCCACCTGACTAGGATCTGTCCCATGCAGTTCAAGCTCTCTCAAAGAGGGAAACCTGCTAGTGCATATTTTAGACTTAGTTTCCACTTACTGCCTTATTTTGTCACTCTGCCGTCACGGGTGCTTTCATGCCAGTTGCACAATTAACAGAAAGCATGTTTTGTTGTTCCAGTAAAAATGGTGAGGTGTGGTATTCAGAGATTTCTTCTGCAGAAAAAGGAGGTGTCCCTCAGAAAATCTTTCATTTGAGTCCAGGGCAAGAAGTGGAAGCTGGTACTTGAGATTTCAGCTCTCCAGTGCTTGGATCAGATCCCACCTGCATTCTGGAAAAGAGATGTAAGAAATGTTAACATATCCCCTGGGCTCTCTCCACCCCACTGAAAAACAAGATACTCAGATGTTATTAGTGTATAGAGTTGTCCAGGTACAGCTCAATGATTCGTCATGTACCTGTTCTGTTAACTAATTACTCAGTGCTATAAAAAGCTTTATATTGTTAAGACACTTCTTATAGAACTGATTGCAATAATGCAAAAAAAAAAAAAGATAATTTCTACTTTGTAAAGTGAAAGAAAAGGTTGATATACTCAAAAGTTGTGCCTGCATGTCTGGAAACTCAGTAAAACACGTACAAATGAAAAAAAAAAGGAAACAAAAGCAGACTTACATGAATAAATGGAAAATTTAATTAAAAACAGGATGAAGATGGATTCTGTGCATTTTTCAGGATCAAGTGACCTGGAAAAAGACAGAGAAAACCTTGAGTGGATAAAAAGTGTTTACAGTACAAATGAGAAAAAAATAAAGTTCAAATAACAAATGTAAGTAATTAAAATTAGAGAAGGAACTTCAAAAAAGATTTTAAAAGAGAAACTTTGGAAATTATACACCAAATCACGTTTGACACTTTATACACAGACACATAATTTTCCCCTTATTAGTGCATACTTTTAGCTCTTCAACAGCCATCAAGCTGCTGGGGTATCTCAGACATGATCATCATCTCTTCCACTTCTGGTCATTAATATTTGCTTGGCAGTGGCTCTGGACACCTAAAGAATGCCCATATTTGCAATGGAGTACCTGCAAAAAACAAGAGCCTATTTTGGTTTGGAGGGGCAGGAGAGTCTAAACCCTTTATCCAGCAAAGACACTCTCTCTTTTCAGAAGAGAAGGACAGGTAAGTGAGAAAGGTTACTCACAGCCATAGCTACAGGACGTTATTTTGCAGAGGCACTACAGGCCATCCCCTGCCTGTTTTGATTAACTCTTTCAAACACTGTCTATATGCGTGCCTGGAAAACCCTTCCTCCCCCAGGTAACCCTGCCTTTGGTCTGGCATGCCTGTTTCCACAAGGGAAGCTTTCCATGTTTCCATCCTCATACCCTTCTGATATTACTTGGAGCAGCTCCTATACCAACTCCAGAGTCTCTGAATTTTGCCTGAGTTTTTGAAAATTCTGTACTTCAAACTGTAACACTGAAAGCCAGAGAATCAGCCACAATTTCTTTCTCACAGCTACAGAGCAGTTAGTCACTTTAGTTTTCTCTAATTCTGGCGAACCAGGGCACCATGAGTCACTCACAACCCTCTCTTGCCAACTACTGTTTCGAAGCACAAATCTCCATAAGGGGAAATTAAATATTTCTACAAACTCGCCCTTCAAGAGCCAAGAGTACTCTGTCGCTGAGAGTGCTTCTTGACATGACACATGGAAAAAAACCTCATAATAATCACTGCAGATTAATCAGAAAATTTAATCGTATTCCAGACCTGTCACTTCTTCTGAGACAGGCGAGTACATTTCTGGCATTTGGGGCCTGTTTCTGTTGCCACTGAAGTCAAAGGCTTCCACTGCCTTCCACAGGCACAGAGCCACTATTATGTTACAGAGCAGAGCTCCAGTGAAATAGTGAGGGTCTTCCTCAGGATAGATGTGCATCACTGAACTACTGCTCTTCTGCAGCTATTCTATGAGACAAGTTGTAGGGTTTATAAAATATAGAGAGACAAGTGGTGATGGGGTGAAGAGCTGCTCTTCTTATGAGAGGGACCAAATTAAATTTTCCTGATTAATTTACGCTCCCTATTTCCTCTAAATAAATAAATAAACAGCATAACAGCAGAACAAGACAGGCTTACTCTGGTGCTTAACTAATTAACAGTACTAATTAGTGTTTAATGGAAATGATAATTATAATCATATCCCTGTGAGTCTGTTGAGGCTGCAACATCAGATGGATTGCAACGTTCCCCCTCCCTCTACAAACTTAAATCAATATCACTTCAAACATGACAGGGTCATTTCATGAAAAGTGATTAGAGAGTCACCTTTATCTTCCATGCTAAACAGAGAAATTCAAAAGCCTCTTTAAGCAGTGGGAGAAGAAAAGATAAAGCACCACTGTGAGTTAGTGAAATCATTAAATGAAGCTTCTTGCTGTCCCACATTGGCATAATTTTTTAGGGTTTCATTTGAAACAATCCCAAAGCCAACATTCACAGGCTCTGTACAACTTGCCATTCTGTACCACAGAATAATTTAGGTTAGGAAGGATCCTTGCAGTCCAACCTACCATTCAAAGCAGTGCTACCCAGGCCAGCTCATGCATGGCTTCATCTAGCCAAGTACTGAATATCCCCACCCGCTGGCTACGTGTTCCAGTGTTTGACCAGCTTCATGGTGAAAAATTCTTTTCCTTATATCAAACAGAAATCTCATTGCAAGTTGTGTTGCTCAGTCAGGGCGAGGCATCAGACATCCTCTATAGCTCAAGACCAGGACGGCAGTACCCTCTCACAGGAGCCCCATCTGGGTCGAGCCCTCTGATGTGCCAAGTCACCCCAGCTGCTGCTGGATCATGGCTTTTGGCACACTGATAATGTCACTGGACAGGTTTAAGCAGCCTCATGTTACCTTGGACAGAATTTCTGGGCCACTCCGCAGCCCTGTGATCTGCTGCTACACTGCTACAGGTGGTACCTCTCTGCCAGCTCCAGGCTGGAGCCGTGCCCTCTCACAGCCAGCGGAACAGTGCATGACTCCCCCTGCACAGCTGTCAGCTGGAGGCAATAGCTGCAGCACCGCCTAACCAAGACACAGCCAGCAGAAGCTTTCTGTTAGAGCTGACAGAAGCAAAAGCCTCTGCAATCTAAACCTCACCATCAGCAGTGAGCCAGAAGTTCCCAGCCGATGCAGTTGTCAGATGGCCCCTGAAGATCTTTCCAGAAGGCTGGAAACTGCTGCCTTTTCTGCTGCTCACCTCTCTTGTTCTTTCAAGCCCCAAGCCCTCAAGGACAAATGATGTGCTTGTTCTTTAAAGTAAAGAAAGGTCAGTGCAGTATTTGGGAAGGATTATAAAAAATACACAAATTTAAAGTAGTTGGAACAAAACTCTCCTGAGTTTATTAGCAAAATATAATCAGAGGGGGCCAATAGAGAGTCCAGGAAGTTTCTAAATTGTGCTGGTTAATATCCAGGCTCAGCACCCAGCTAAGACAACCACAGAGGACACAGGATATAAAGCAGACAAGAAATTCCTCTAAGGAATGGCAGAACAGTGCAACAATGAACTCTGCTTTACATAAGGCCACATCTGACCATTGCATGAGAACAGGGGAGAAATGCAGGACGGCCACGGAGCAGCTAAACACTAACATAAGCATGGCGTGGTACTAAGATACATATTCAGATAGAGGTCAGGGCTTCACTCACACAGCAAACATAGACAGCAGATCCTTTTATGAGTATTATAATAATGAAAACAGCATGCATGAACATAAAGTCCAAGAAATAGAATCTGGAGCATCCAAAGGTCAGCACTATGACTGTTACGGTTTCCAATGCCAAAAGCAGAAGCGCAGTAGAGCTGAGTCTCGTAGCGGCTTTTGTTGTTTTCATTAGCACGAAACATGCAGAGGAATCTCACAAGGGAGGGACCACTAGCTAGGGAACACAAGCTTTTGATCTATCTTAGCCAACCCTTTACCTTATTGTGATTTTTTTTAATGTTTTCCTTTTTAGAATAACCATTGATACTAAAAGGAAAAAATCCTGAAGTTCAAGACTCTCATTTTGCCAAAAAATTGTCAGTTTGAACTTGTCCCTGCTCCCTCATCGCTACCCTCTCTCTATCTCTCCCACTAGGAATATATCTTTCCTTACATCCATGAGGAAATCAAATATACATTTCTACTAGTGACTAAAGCTCTGATCCTACAATTAGTTAAACACCAGCTTAATTTTATGCATGTGAGTCATCCCATCAACATTCCCATATGCCAGAGACTTTGTGGGATTGATGCCTAAAATTGAACCATTATGAATGAATTCCATTTCTGAGCTACAGAACCAAGCTTGGAAAAGTACATGAAGAATTGAGATATGGGAACATAAATCCACAGTACAACATGGGCCAAGGAAGTAAACATTTAAAATTAAAAAAAAAAAAGAGGAAAGAGATTAGCTAATTCCTTGCTCTGAGAAACCCCCACACCAGAGTTGATGTTATTAATTAAGAAATTTCATTCTTGTTACCCAACAGTCAATGCTTCTCCAACAAAAACATGGCAAAATGCCTCATTTTAAAGAGCACATGCCAGACTTTGGATTTAGCTCTGCCTGTTTTTGGCCACCACAGCATCATAAATTTGGTACATCTTTCATTCTGCCCCCATATGTTATAAGTGGATCTAACCCCAACTCTCTTCTACATATGAAAACCAAAAAAACTTCAGGGATTCATAGTATCAATGAAAATCCTTAAGACATGCTTATATTTGAAAAAGTCTTTACAAACATTAACTAAATAATCAGAACTAAATATAACTAATTGATACACCAATGAATTATTAATATGAGCACTGCACATACTGCTTCGAATGGCTACAGCATTTTAGGACTGAAATGGCTCATTACAACAGTGGCAACTATTAGCTCTATTGCAGGAACACGTGCCAGAATAAGATTTGTAATGTAAAAGAAGGTGGTGGAACAACATTTAACAGCTCAGAGTGAGACCTCAGTGCTTACACTGCTGGCCACAGCTAAAAGCAGTGGGCCCAAAATCTCTTCACTGGCTTTTTTGCCACCTGCTAAAAGATAAGTGCATTTTGCAACTGGGACTCGAAAGCAAAGGTGACTTATTACTTCAAAGTTCAGTGGAATCTTACACCATGACCAGAATGAATCTGCTTCAGCCTTTCCACAAAGTATTTTATAGAATCACCTTTTCTTGCATACTAAACCCGCCATTTTAATATATATTAAAGCATATTTCCTGTAAACCCTGTGCATGCTCAACCTCTACCATCATACACTGCACACAGAGTCATTGCCACAAGTGAGCAAGCAATTTCTTCACAAATAGCAACATTTTGTGTTTCCAAACCATCCAAGGCTTCTCTAGGCAATTTGTAAATACACCACTCACAGCTATGACAGCAGGGGATTACTCTCATTTGAACTTGCATAGAAAAACCTGCTTAATTCTGTTTCTCCTATTAAGCAGATTAGTTGCAAAACAAAAATACATTATTTGATTTTACAAGGGAAACTTTTAATACCAAAATAGGAATTTAAAAGTTAGAGTGTGCAAATATTTACCATGCTCTCTTCTCACAATGTTCCTGATAGCAAACTTATCCCTGACAATATTCATCTCCTGTAAACACTGGCAAAGCAATTTCAGAATTGTTATTTCGTTGCATATTCACTAGCTGTTGCTGGAGGTATTTTGTTCAGCTCTAATTAGCACAGTTAATAAGATCAATATTTTCATTACTGAATGCTGCAGTAAGGCAAAACATGCTTAAAAACTTACATTTACAAAATCCAAAGAAATATATTTGTTGGGAAATCCTAGTCTTCTTTACAAAAGCAAAAAGTCCTTGAAAATTGAAGGAAAAACACTTTTGTTGTTTGCAACCTGGATGAGCACGAAAATTGAAATGGAAACATCCATACTAGTCAGGGGTACTTTTGGAGAAAACAAGCAACTTTCTTCTAATTGTCCAAAGGCTTTTTCAGGAGAAATAAGCACTGAATTTTGAATCACTTTTACAGCCCTTGACACTATCACTCTTAAAAAACAAACAAAAACCAAACCAGAAACCCGAAAGAAAAGCAGAGGCATTACAATCTAGTGGCAGCGTTTAAAACTGGGCTTCAGCAGTGGCAAATAGGAAATGAAACCAGGGAAAACAATAGAGCTGCGGCAGTCAAAAGGAGTGCTAGGTGTGAGGAGAGAGCACAGCCCCAGCATCCCTGCCCTGAGAACAGAAGCACTGGGCCTCGGGGCTCTTCCATCTGCAGAGAGCATCCTCTTCTGCCACAGACCACACAACCATCTCGACCTTGTCTGCACCTTGTGAGAGCCACCACAGCCCCAAGGAAAAGGAGGCAACATGCATACGTCAGATGTCCTGTTTCTCAGATATCTGGGGTTTGCTACTTAGCATTTTTCATGTCTAATAATAATAGGTCAGAAAAGGATCCTAAGCCTAAAACCTCTTTTTTTTTTTTAATCTCCCTCTGACATTTCTTTCTTCTTTTCACAGCTAAAAGCTCAAATCTGTATTTGGAAAGCACTCTTCCACCCATCCACAACTTTTTTAATGAATCGACAATTCGCTGTGCCTCTACCTCTGCAGAAATGTCAGTCAGGAAATTGTCACTGTAAGCCACCCTAAAATAATTCTGTGCTCACGTTGAGTAATTATTTTCAAAACTGTTCCTGCAGAAAAATATGATCAACTATCAAACGGATACTGTATAATTAAGCAGCGAGACACATCAGGGAGTAGAATATAGGTCTGGGTGCTCCATTAAGCATGAGGCTGAAGGCACGGATTGTCAGAGCAGACAGACACGCGTTACATTGCACAGCTTGGAACATAAAGCTGTTCCCTGGGGTAACACAACCTGCACCTGGGGAGGTTTTACCACCCACCGTGTCCACCGGAATCGGTTTTCTTCATTTCTGTGACCACCTTTTCTACTCGACTAGTTCTACTTCAACTCACATGCTAAGCTTGCATTTTACAGCATTGGAGCTGGTAAGATATTTAGAAGGTAAACCCACGAAAGACAAGACAAATTTGGCATAATACTTGTAGGAAAGGCGAGTGAAAATGCTGATGAAACACGCTAGGCAGTTCCCCAAGCATATTCAGTTTGCTACTAGCAATATGAGCTCTCATAAAAAACCTGTTCTTTTAAGATGACAATTATAGCAGCAAGGCCAGCTTGATCTACTGTCCAAATATGAAACACTTAATTTAAGAAATGGAGGAAAGCTATTTAGTAGGAAGAACATAAATAGAAGCCATTTGGGGACCTACCTGATTAGCAAGCACCACACACCCATTTTCTCACAGACACAAATGCCAGCAGTAGGTTTAGAATTATAGGAGGTAGTATATACATTGCTAACTTACATACTCAAATGAGACAATATTTGAACTCTGCTGCTGTTTCTGCACCAGCAAAAAGCTGGCAAAGGGCTGGGAGAACAGAGGGTGAGGGCAGATGGTTACTTGGAAAACCTAAAACCAAGCATGCAGATAAAGACGGTCTCCAGTGGACTCTAGATCAAGTCAATGCAACCCAGTTATTTTCTTGATTCTCCACTCTCACTTGATTGAAAAATGAGTTAGATTCTTATCTACAATGGGAGGATTTAAAAGTAATAAATATTTGATTCTTTGACTGGACACACCACTCTGGCAAGATGTATTATTTCTAGATGCAACAGCAGAGAGGAACCAGCATTCCCAGAAGTAGTCTTTTCTATTTTTCTTTCCATGAAACAGAGTTAGATTTTGGAAAAGGACAAAGACATTCATCATTAAACCAAACCCCTCAACAGCATCTGCCAGGGGTCCTGGGAATTCATCAGTCACTGACACTACTCAGAGAATTCTCATAAACTACCAGTCTGTGGCCAGTTCGAGTTATGACAAAGGAAAACATTGGGTCATCTCAATCCAAGGACTGGACTGAGAATAACTCAGGTTTATACTGCAACATTTCCCATTTTCATTATGTCACACAACAGATTTAGAGACTGTTGTACTCCATTGTCTGCTCTTTTTACTGTCGCCGTCACTAGAATGAGACACCCAAAGTGTAATGCCAAGTGCAGCCTGTGAAAGAGAGTAATAAACCGAACTCCTTCATATTTTATAAGTTAATTTGCCAGGCACTTCAGCATGTTCTTACAGGCTGCTGCATCTGAAAGAGAACAAAAGTCCAGGGCCATTCTTATCACAGGGCAAACGATTGCACAACAGACCTTCCACAGCCCCTTCCCGGGCAGACCTTTGGGGCTCAGGCTGTGCAAACTGCAGGGCAAGAAACGGCACAAACATCACACATTACGGTTGCCACGTTAATACTGTATTTTTGAGACCTTTAATGGGTGTGCATATTTATATGCATGTGCATGCTTATATATAAATATACATTTCCATACCAGACAACCCAAAATTCTTTGATATCCTCCGGTGAGGAAAGGTGCAGACAGACCATATGCAGTGTTAATACAGGAGAGTTCTCTGCCAATGGACAGAAAGAGAAAGTGAGGGCAAAATAAGGCTTTCTTGCTCGGGTCCAAGGTGCACAATCACTGCTGTGGACTAGTCTGGAGACTGTAGCTGAAAGGGGAAGAGCATCAATCTCTTCTCACAGTATTTCTATTTAGTGTCTCATTAGGCATGTTTTGAAAAGAAAAGCTGGAACTTATATTAAAAAAAAAAAAAAAGTGCCGCTTCAACTTTACTCCAAATCTTTGGCTACAGAAACCAAAACCAGAATTACACTCTGATGCTCTGAGAGATATAAAAAAACCCAAAAAACCAACAAACAAACAAATAAAAAACAAACAAACAACCTCAAAATGTTCAGAAACAACTGGCAGGAGTTCTGTATTTATTTGTTTGTTTGATGGTGGTCTGTGCCTAATAAACAATGCATCCTCCTAAACCGTTCCATTAATTGAAACCAAACAAAGAACCAAAATCCACCCATCTCTCTTCCCACCCCCATCCACAGGAAGACTTTGATCTGTCAAGCTGGCAGTAAAACCAAAAAAAAAAACACCCGACCAAAACATTCCTATCACTCCACTGCTTTACTTAGACTCTGCTAGTTAAACTCCACTCAAGGAATCAGTTACCATTTATTGGTTCATTTGTCTCCCGGTCTCTTTAGGGCTGTATCTCTCCAATCAAATGCAAAACTAAAATACTGTTCCTCAGGAGGAGCAATGTAAGCACTGTTAGGAAGGACTGTGCAATTTGAAGGTCAAGTCAAACAGCATTTGGAGTCAAGTGGCAGTCAAAGCCCTGCCATGTTGTGCTGCCACTGCAGAGGTTTGTGCTCTCCATTGCAGTGAACTACAACTAGATTTCCTCTGGAATTTCTGCTCATTTACACCAGAGTAAATCAGCAAAGGTTTTGGATCATAGGAATTAAGTTCACTGATGACCGAGCTTAGTCACATCACAGAGGGATATCTGCACAGTCTTTAATCAGAGAGAGCTTAGTTCTTTCTTTATGTATAAACTCTAGATCTTCTATGATACAATTTTCTGTTCTGCCTGTGAATCACGGCTTGAAGTTTGCTTAATTCTACCACAGCATGCATCTTATGTAATGGTCTCCCCTGCAGACAAAATTTCTACCCAAAGTACAAGGCTATTTTGGAAAGAAACCACTCTTTTTTGCCTGAATTGGTTGGTGTGGTACTTAAATAGCCACGTTCACCTAGTGATTTCTCTAAATGCTTTTTTCAAACGCTTTAAATTATTTTTGGTTTTCTTTAAGTTAGGAAAAGGTTAGATGAGTACAGAACACATAAAATTTAGAATGGATTTATATCACTCACATATTCAAACTGGGAGCATGGGAAGCAACAGGCATAATAAAAGCCGGACCACCAGTTTCTATTTCTAGGCCTAGTGGTGCTACTTTAGTTAGGCATGGAAACATCCAAGCGGGAGGAAAAAAAATAAAAAAGAAACAACCAAAGGGCAGACAGGCTGTGTAAATCCTCAGATGGTTTTGACATTTAAGTGTATCGGTTTTCAGAAAAGCCATGGACTTCGGATGACATGTGATAGAAGAAGAGAACTCAGCGATGGAAGAGAAGAATTAGTGGGGCATTAAGCAGCTCTGTTCCAGTCTGATGGAACCGTGTGTTTTTCATGGCCACCTGGCATATCAGGCATATCCCTTTTCAGGCTACACGGGTTACAGGGCTGCAGACCCCAGACAGGTCTCTGCAGTCTTTAGCCATTTTGGGAAGGAAGATTGAAGTGTCTTAAATCTCTCTCTTTCCCATCTCCACCATGACCCATGGAGCAGACCCCAGCTGAAGGTCAGAGTTTGTGTTACAGGGCTGCTCGCTACGTGGGTAAAACCCTTCACTGCATTTGACCCTAAATGATCTTTAAAACTCTCTGAGCTAGTCTCAGGCTCTGAAGGCATGTTCAAAGCATGCTACAGAAGCCCACAGATGCAGCTCACTGGTCACTGAAGCATGAATTCTACCTGGATGGTGCATCAGGTGAAGAGCAGCGGGATCCTGAATCCCCCCTGTGAGGACAACAGCCCCACTGATGCCCGGCCCCCACTGGGGTGGTGGGACCCATGGAGCAGCTGTGTCCCTGTCTCCACCTTGCCACTATGAGGCACCATGGGATGTGTCTGGGGATGTACCACCACTAGGACACTGCTGTTTGGACTGAAACATCGATTCCCTGGCCCCACATCTCCTGGACACAAACTGCAATAGCTGAAGTGACCCTCACACACTGCACAGCCGTGCCTGATGCCACAGGGAGAGCTGGGAAGCCTTTCTTAAACACGAGCCAGGCCTAATATTTTCCAGAACAGGTCCCTGCATTCCGACCCTGCTCCTTGCACTAGGAAAATTCAATTGGTTATTATATTGGAAAAGAAAGCTCTTACCCACCGTTTTTTTGTACCTCACAGAGCTTTGAGCAACCTGGTCTAGTAAAAGGTGTCTCTGCCTGTGACGGGGGTGGACTAGAGGATCTTTAAAGTTCCTTTCCAACCCAAACCACTCTGTGATTCAGTATCCAGCCTTCAAGTCAGCTGTGCAAAATCAAACATGAGAACAATTTATCGAGTTTGCTAATGGCACTGACCTGGTTTTCCTTCTGACCTTTTCTTTATTTTCCAGTGACTGCCTTCCTTCATAGCCCTTAATGACATTCAGAACCAGATTTTTAATTAACGTGCCTAAGAAGCAGATAGGCAATTAGGACTTTAACAAATACCTCACAGGCTAGGCAGATCAGCTCTACTGATGAGGTAGGCATAAAAATGCATTTGAAAATCAGTCAGACTTCTACCTGCAGCTTAAAGCACCTAATGACCTCAAAAAATAATCAAACCTTCAAGTTATAGATATCTTAAAACGCCCTTTTTTTTTTTCTTTTTAGCTATTTGTCAGCCTCTTTCAAGCAAGAACAACAAACATTGAAAAAAAAATACACAAATCAATCCTTTGAGCCTCATAAACTTTCTAAGGAAATTAAGTGTCCTGTAATCCCGCTGGTAGAAAATGAGTGCAAGTTGCAAACAGTATTCCAAAGCACAGTAGCAAGAGTAATTGATTTCCCCCTCCATCCCAAAGTCCTTGACCTTTTGCTCCTCATTAGGGACATAAAACATTGGGAAAACAGTTACATT
The DNA here is from genome assembly GCA_013396755.1 of Sclerurus mexicanus. Taxonomy (NCBI): domain Eukaryota; kingdom Metazoa; phylum Chordata; class Aves; order Passeriformes; family Furnariidae; genus Sclerurus; species Sclerurus mexicanus. The sequence continues at coordinate 2,769,934 of VWZF01004422.1, read as the reverse complement.
TGTCATATTTCTTGTAAAATTATACAAGTAGAAATTGAAATAGTTTGAAGTCAATAAAGTGAATTTGAAAGGCTGCCTGTAGGAAATGGTTAACTACAGAATTCTTCAAATCCCCTTTAAGTAATCTCAGCAATAGTTATGCCACATGAACTTGTGCAATGTACTTCAAAGTATTAAAATTTTAACAAAGCAAAATTATAAACAAAGCTGTAAAATTTAAAGATGCTGACACACATCTGTTACTGTTCTGGTATTTCAACCACAGAGCTTGATGAAAATAAAAGTAATCATACAAACACCTGACTTTAGAGACACTCTGATCCCTACTTTTCTCCCTATAATTCATTACTGGCTATAAAGCTCTCACTGAGAGGAATGCAGAATTGAAACATATTGTCCCCTATACCTCCTTACTCATTGGCTGGCTCCTTCTGATTTCAGTGGTGTTTTTCATTTAAACCCCAGACCCCATGAAGGAGAACACCATACCAGGCAGGTCCTACTACTACTGACAAAAGTTTGTAACTTGCTCCTAAGACAGAACAATTACATGAACTTCAAGCCCAAGATTTAAGAGCTAAATAACCTCAGGCAACATCTGACAGTATATTTCAGGTACATATTAATGTGTACATTAATAGAGGCACTAATGTTGCCTCAGACAGAAGAGTAAGAAAGCAGTATTGATAATATTAATTAAATAACATTAAAATAACTGATGTGTCAGCACAGAAATGTTGCACTTCCAGAAACACACCAGTTGCAGGAAAGGAGCATGAGAGAGAACTCCAGTCAAGGGTGTAAGAGTAATTGCCACTTCAATCTACCATTCCTGAGTAATTTTCAATAGTCAGTCAGCTCCTCTGTCTTCAGAAGCTGAAGCAAAAAGGCAAGAAAAAATAATTGAATCTGCAGGTTTTTCGCACGTGCCTACTAGTCCTGCACAGAGTTGTTCTATATTATATACACATATATATCTATTAAATATATATAACATACATAGTTCTAGAAATACTAGCTCTAGAAAAATAACTTTAATTGCACCAAAGAATAACAGAGAGATACCCAGCAGGGCATGTGGGAGATAAATAGCATCCCGTGCTTGGTATCTGTATGTTAATGAAAAGATAACTAAGCAGCAATGCCACCTCATGCAAAGCATCAGAATATTTAGGAAAGCCAGAGAACACACCTGAGCCCAGGTTTGACCTGGAGGATGTACAGTATCAGCGTACTCTCCCTTACTTTTTCTTTCAGACTTTTTATTTATTTTCTGTGTGGTGCTCTATGATTCAAGTGTAGAAAATATCTATGTGCATCTGTGTTATGTTCCCTCATAAAATTTCCCATTTCTGTCTCCTACCTGCTGACACACATAAAATGACTCCTGTAAGCAATTAGCAGCACAAATTTTGCTCCTTAAAAACCTGACATATTTGAAATTTCACAAAGAAAATTCCATTTATGTTACATTTAGTATATTTCATAATTAGCAGACACGTTTACTAATTATGATTTAGGAATGAAACCTGAGAGAAAAACAGAAATTGTATAATTTCATTGTAACTTGTCCTCTGATCCACACATAAAGCTATCTATTTATTTAAAACAACAACAAAATTATATCCTTAGATTCATAATCTGACTTGTGAAAAGTTACCTCCATTTCTTAGGGGAGTATAATGCAATAGAAAGACCTATTAAAGTTCTTTACAAAAATGCTTCTTGAATGAACTTTGATATCCAGTTTTGTTAAATCTACCAGTTTAAATGTACAGAAACCTTTCCAGAATACCTTCTGCTATATTGAAATTTATTTATTTATTACTAACCAACCTGCTCATTAAACAACTTCTTTATTATTATGAAACAAGGGGTCTGCACATCAAAGGTTAATTGTTTCATGAATTTTTTCAATATCCCATGCTAAAATACCTTAATAAAGCTGTCTTGTGCAGACAGTTTCAAATATAAATTTACAAATCTTTTTGCTACAAGGGAGAACTGTCCATAACACAAAATCTGCTTTTGTATGGCAAGGGCTCCCAGCTCCTGGAGGCTGTGGTTACAGACCTCCAGCGTAGCAACATTCTTCTTGTCTAGCCTTGTAATTTTTTGCCAGGTACTCTGTACATTAAGTTGTTTCATTTCAGTTGCCCTAAGGGTTTCTTCCTCACTAACTAATGAGGAGCTTGATGCATCATTACTTTAACATAGCACAGTGTGATAAAGCTGTAGGATTCTCTAGTAAAGAAATTACTGGTTCTGTTCTTAATAAATTAGTTCCCACAATATTCAGCTATACATTAGCAAGGCCTTTATATCTAGAATGGTATTTAGAAGAGCTATTTTACTGGGTTCGGCTAATTTCTATAAAACAGAGGATAATTTCAAACACAGTTTACCTGCACACACACACAAAATATATGGGGAGAGGATGAAGATATGAGCTTGCTTCACACAAAAACCCACAGAACACTACATATTCATAAATGTCAAGAACAGGTTTGTTTTCATTTAATAGCCTAATTAAACTGAAACAACATATGAGACCTTTGGGGCTACAATGCTTATAGCCTACTGAGTCTAGGGCTCTTGTAGCTGCAGAGGTTGTGCATTGCTGTTCTTTCTACGAGACTCTGATCTGAAACTTCAGAATGAATCATTTCCCAGCCATTTACACAGAACCGAGGCAGTTCAGCTAAAAGCTGCCAGACTGCAGACAAACCTCATTCTGCATGCATTCTCATTGACTCAATTCACAGACTACATGCATTTCTCTGTGTTTTGCATATTCTTTGTTTAAAGTTTTTAATTACCATATTTAGTTTTTCCTTTCATAGCAACCCCAGCAGGGAGAGACTGTCTTAAAATATGTTTTACTGATAGCCTTTTTCCTCTCTATGTTGGGATAACAGTTTGGGTATCTCCTATTAACTTAGGCTATCCACCGTATATCCACCTCTATCTCTTTGAATTTCTCTTAATATCCTCCAGCAATTCCTTATTGACTCCTGAGTATCTCTGCCTTTAGACCTTCTGTCTAAATCTTAAGGATTAAGAGCTCCCTGATGCTTTTACAAACATAACTGATGGGGTGTAGAACAGTTCTTGCTAGATGTCAAATCCTACAACTGATCTAGAGGCCGAATACAAGAAGGACATGGCATGGACACCTCAAACAAAGTCTCAGTGCCTCATCTCTTTCTCATGTTTACTCCAACAAGAATCTGGACGCACAGCACATTCAGCAGCACAGACAGTACAATAATTCCTACCTCTTGGCATAAAAGGTGATGTTCTTGTACTACTAAATTAGACTGCCTCCCAAAAATACTTGGTTTATAATATATTTGATTCCTTCAGAGAAATTCAGCCCTTATCTATCCCTGGGACAGAAAAATTAATCATTAAAGTAGTTGAAAGCAATAATTGTCAAGTATATTAATAACACATCAATAATCTGCCTCTTCGTGCCACATGTTCCCAGTGCAGCCCTCCTACACACTGTGGTTCAGTGGACTGGAAATCCTGGCTGCGTGTTTGACCTGCTACAGCTCTTTGGAGAAGTCAGCTGCCTTCTGGATGTCTTTTTACAAAATGTATCAGGATCTCTGCTTGGACAAAAACACTGGTTAATATTTCAGCAATTGTACAAAAAAATATGATGGTATAAGATCTCACTCATGTGTAAAGGGGCTGATCTGGTCCCAGGAAAATCAATGAAGTTTTGTTATTGACTTTGCTTGGAGCAAGGTTGATCTCGAAAGGCAACAAATACATTGAATTAGATTAGTAAATTACTGTTCCCACGACCAAGTTAAAAGACAAATGAGTAGTTAAGTGAGAGTCTGGTTACAATATCACATCATAGGGCTTCCTGGTTATTTTCTTGTGGAATTCACACAGCGAAATTTCAAAGAAAATATTCTCCAACCAGTACACACAGGAGTTTTATATACAAAAAAAAAACCTTTACAAATAGAAATACTGTAAATCTGTCTCGTACCAAAAGGAACCTAAAAATCAAAGTTAAGGACATCCTGTTTAGAAGTCTGCATGGAGATCAGCTGTTCACTTGACTGAGAGTTTCACAGAGCTTTAGCTAAATACATTAGAAAATATATTCTGTCAGGACTGAGTATTTCATTTAAATATGTTTTCAAAAATTCAGACTATATCTTGATTAATGAAGCTTTTCTTGATTAATGGAGCATTGCAGAAAGTCTCTGTGGGAGCACGCTATGCTAAAATGAAGAAGCTTTTAATACAGACTTTTAAAGTTTTTCAAAGCGGATTTTCACACAGGTCTTAAGACTTGCATGATCCATTTATATGCACAGATTAGAAATGATGGCCTTTCCTTTTTGGAGGGGTCTCACGTGTCTGCTCCCAGTGATTACATGGCACAGGCAAGCAGTTCTCTGAATGAAACACTCGACAGAAAAGATGACCTATAATGCAATAGGTTATGTGCCACAGGAGACAGCCTATAAATATTTTAAAATGTTGAATACATGAAAAAGCATACCTCCTTCTATTTGCTGTCTCATGCCAAGGGCAGAAGCACCTTCATTGCTAAAGGCACTGACTATGCATTGTTTATATAAACATAGGTATATGGGGAGATATCAATATCTAGTAGTAAAATGAAATGAAATTATTCCTGTGTTTATAACATTCCTCTTACATTGAACTCACCGGCAAGTCAGCATTTGGCCAATAAGAGCCCTTCAGTGGATAAATTGTTAATGATGGAAAGTAGGCTAACACTTTGAAATTCTGTTTGCATATGACCTTATTTTCTTTCTCCCCTTTCCTTAAACTGATATATTACAATTTTTTTCCTCCAGAATCCCTACTTAAACCTGAGTGCTACAAAGATGACAAGCCAGTGCAAAGCACTTAAACTCCTAAACAAACAGCCTGAACTCAATGTAAAACTGACCTTTTTGATTTGAGAACTTTTTTTTGAAAATTCAACATGACACACATAAAATCTTTATTGTCAGCAGCCAAGCAGTTCAGAGGTAGTTCTATAATCCCAGTGTGGGACCTAAAGCGCACACAGGAAGCTGGATTCAATTTTTCACTTAATTCCAGAAGTTACCCATTATCCTTCCTTACTGATTAAAAGGGTTACTTTTCCTTGGCAAGCTCCTTGGTATGTAGAGCTAAAATTGGGTCTCAGTCACAAAAGACCTGTCAGTTGACATTAAATTATCTAATTACTACTGAGCATGTTATTGAACAGGTCATATTTAAACTATGAATGACACAAGTCAAAATCCATTCTTAAAATAGCCCCAAGTGATACACATACCCCAATACAGCTTCATTGTTTTGCTACTGTCTCATACATGCAGTGTCCAGTGTGAGTCATAATTGAGACTTGTCAAACGATACATCCTCGATATTTTCTGCTTAATAGGAGATGTGGCAAGAAGTAATGCAAGAAAAAAATAAAACCATCCAATCAAAGTTATAGTTTTTAAAAGACAACTATTTCAGCCCACAGGGATTTTATTCATCAATAACAATTGCAGTGAGACTCAACACAGAAAGTAGATACTTAATTTCAGTAACACAAAATGCTACCTTGCTAATGAAGACGTATTAGTTTATTGATTAGTTGTGCAAGAATGCTTATGTTGGTTTTGCTTGTAGTTGCTCATATATGGATGGGCTCTTCAATTTCACTCCATCTACATGCAAGGATTTGTAGAAAGGGTTGTCAGGGGTTTCTTACAGCCTGTCTCCCCCCTCGCCTGTTCCTTACAGCCCACATTTCTCCCTAGCTGTGTTCTGCTGCTTGATATGCACCAAGCAGAGGCAGAATAAACTAAGCTCATGTCCACTTCACCTTAATCAAGCATGGATTGAGCAAAGGTAAGCTGGTAACCTCTGCCTTCCCACCTCTGTGGCTTCTTTAGCTACGCCTTTTGGAAAAATAAAAACATTAATGAGTAAGTACACATGAATAACAGCACAGATCTAACAATACGATACAAATGACAGTTTATGCCTGCCCGGTGTTCTGGGGAGCAGACAGGTATTTGAAAGAACAAATTCTCATTATTCCAGGAGGGGTAAAAAATACACACATGCATTATATATTATATATTAAATATTCTTCTCCATGGACACTCCCTTGTCGTGGGGGAGAAGCTTGCGTGCCCTTATGAGGTTGCGAGCTGTACTGGCGGTGGTACATGCTTCCGGTAGGGTCTCCCATGCTAGTCAGGTCTCAACTGAAGGGTCAGACAAAGTGTGTCCATGGGCAGGATGGGCTCGCTAGCCCCCCGACAACCATCCTAGGAGAAGGACAACTCTAATTTCAAACTCGGGCAGATGGAGCTCGCTTAGCCCTGTAAGGCCATCCATCTAAGAGAAGGATACTCAAAACAAACCTACGTCTTGAGGACTTCGCCGTCACTGTCCAAGCTCGCTTGGCCCTGGCAGATGAACCTTAGGAGTAAAAGGTGGGGCCAGTTCTGCACACACTGCACCTCACCTAAAAAATCCATTGCACAGNTCCCTGAGGTAGGCAGCCTTAAAGAACAGAGGGTCGGCTGCACACGCTACTGGTCAGGTAAACCCAAAACTGAAAGTCACCTTTCAGGTGCTGGATTCATGGTTAGAAACTCCATCACCTTCAAACTTGAAAATTTGTCAACTGGTCATTCTGATCGCATTATCTCCCTACACCTCCCACTACACAACGAGCAACATGTTCTCTTCAGCATATATGTCCCAACTCTCCAAGCTGACCCTGCTGAAAAAGACAAATTCTACACCGACCTGCGCCGCCTTACCCAATAGGTTCCTGCAGATGACAAGATCGTAATCCTTGGTGACTTCAATGCCAGAGTAGGTAAGAACTATGAAGCCTGGAAAGGAGTACTAGGCAAACATGGTGTTGGAAACTGCAATGACAATGGACGCCTCCTGCTAGAGTTTTGTGCAGAGCAGCAGCTCACCATCACCAACACCATCTTTCAGCAGAAAGACACCCCGAAGACAACCTGGATGCGTCCTCGATCCAAGCACTGGCACCTCATTGACTATGTCTTAGTGTGACAGAGAAACATTTGTGATGTCTGTCATACCCGAGTGATTCCTAGTGCAGAATGTCAAACAGACCACCGCCTTGTGCGATGCAAACTCAACCTCCACTTTAAGTCCAAACCTAAGAGGGGTGGCATTCCAAGGAGGAGGCTCAATGTTAACAACCTTCAAACAGCCACAGTGAGAGACAGCTTCCAGGTAAACCTCCAAACTAGACTGTTACCTCTTCTTTGTTTTATGACAACACTACCTGCCTCCAAAGCCTGCTCCAAAGGCTGCTCACAGGAACTTCTCAGAGAGCACATTGCATAATCTTAGGCTCTTGGAATAGGGGGGAATGCACAGCCTTCAAAGAGTATGAATGAAATGAGCTTTAATAAACATATTACTTCTAAAACTACTTTGATTTTTTTTCTTTTTGCTTGGTTTCTTACATTGATATGGACCAGATGCAAAGTTCACAGCCTGATCCAGCTCTAAACCGATGAAGTTTCAGAGGTGTGCAGATTCAGCATTTAGTTTTGTCTGACTTCTAGAAGAAAATATCAGGAGAGATTTTCTTCAATTAAGACCAGCTGTTTCTGCTACAACTGTCAATGGCAAATTAAGACTTCTATACCTTTAGAGATGTAAAAAGCTGTAAAAAATCAGCTTTACTGGGTTTATTCTTAACATTTTTCTTATTGAAATCCACAAAAGACTTGGAGAGGGAACAGCTTTTAATTACAGTATGTTTTCTTGCGTGTTGGACACTTCTAATTTTACTGCCTGTGGGCTCTCTGGGAACTAGCAGGAGAGAATATCCTACATTCCAAACCAAAACCAAAAAAAACTAGAGCTCAGTGCAAAACTGGATAGTACAAAACATACAGCATACCAAGTTTCAACATACACCAAGAGTTTGTTCCACTGTTATTTAAAAGCATATGCCCTTCCCAAGAGGGATGCACAGAACTGTTCCACAAAAATGCAGCCTCATCATTGCCTAGTGCTTCTGCCTACGTGAGGATTTTGTGGCAAACAGGACATCTCAGCCACTGCCAGGTGACTCCAAAGATCTCATCTCTCAGCTTGTCACTCACACTGCATATAAGGACTCAGGGGCAGAGTCACAGAGATTTCTGTAGGCCATTTCAGTCATTACAGTCCCTCAAAAAGCAGGATGTGTTACATTGTCACTGCCTCCCCATATTTGTCTCACCGGTTTTGAGATCAGTTAGAAACCTCTCAGGACCTCCAAAGTTCATGTTGGAGTATTGGAGTAATTTTTTTTTTTTCAGAGTATCAGCTAATCTACCAACTTCATAAGTCAATGGTCTTACTTAAATTTTATAATTAAAAAATTAAAAAAAAAGAAAGGATCCAGAAAATAACACAGAAGATGATGAAAACCCCATCAGTACAGTGACAATTAAGCACCAACAACTGCTGCATAGAAAACTATCTAGTGACTTTTGCTTTGATTCTACAGCAATCTCACAGGACTCTTGGTCTCCGGCTCGCTTAGGACAGCATCACAAGAGACCAGAACTCCCCAATTCCAGGATAAATGACACCTGCTTTTTCTTTCTTATGCACAAAGCATGATACCTGCAGGAAGCATTTAGCAATCAGAAATCCAATCCAGTTTTGACACAACTCACAAATATTCTTTGAGGTTATTAGTTTTGGGTGTTTCAAGAAGTTGCCATTAAGATGAACACTCCAAAATTCCCAGGAATTTTCTCCTTTTCACATTTCAAAGACAGGCATCAAATCAGCCTTTTCCAATTTCTTTGATTAAGTCATCTATAATCCATACAGGCTCTGAACACAGACATGTTTGAGGAGGATGGAGGCTTAGTGGCACTGTCCTGTCCAAGCCTAACTAGACACCGACCTGAATGAAGTTTCTGTGACTCTCATTGATAAAGAAGTAACTGTCAGCCCAAATTACCCACTCCAGATCTTATTCTACCAAGCAAGACAAAGGCAAAGTGTTTACCTTCATAATGATGTCCTTTAAATGACATGCCATCAGGATCAATAACAAGTTCTTTCAGACACGTCAATAACACATTAACCTAAGTTTGAGAGTGTTCCTCCAAGAAGACGGTGCAAGCCCTCAAGAGGCTGGCTACGTTTTATCAGCTGCCTTGAATATCCACACAGGTTGTCAGAAAATGCTGCCCTGTCTAAACTACTCTGATCTAAAAGTGGAGGAGTTGCATGGACAATAAATACATGGTCAAAAAATTATTTTCATTACAAAAATGAACAATTAAAAAAAACCTGTGAAAATCAAGTATGTTTATGAAGTTGCATGCTATTATTAATATGATTATATTAAAAATTAATAACTCAAATCAAAAATGTTCCCAAATGTTTGAAATACTTTTATCAAGCTTTTTTTTTTTTTTGCTATAGCTATCAATTCAATGCACAACCTGCTCTCTAACAGAAAAGACTTTTCAAGGAAAAATTTGACAGAAACTATGACTAAGTTTTTTTCACAAACAAACAAAACAACAAAAAACATACAGATAAAGGGTAAAAATCTAATTCTTTGATTTGTTCAATGTGATAAATAAAAGCTGTAATTTTCTACATGGCTCCTTGCTAAGAAGGAATCCCATCTCCACTTATTCAGTCCCTAAGAAATCAGGATATGTAAAACTCCAGAGGGATTGGCTTTCCAAATCTCTCATCTCTTTTCTTTAGAAGTATTTCATATATTTGTACATAATCATGTATGTACGTAATCTTAAAAAACTGTGTCTCCTAGAGATATAGACTACAAGATGCCAGCATCATTGGCAGATACACTATTAGGCCATTAACACAGCAGGACTGGATTTATAATTCCTCAAAAGAAGAAAAAAAAAAAGTAGTAATACAATATTCAATGCACAAGCCACTTCACACATTTTAAGGCTTTGTGTTAATGATTCCCAAAGAAGAGTAAAACTATTCTCTTACCCCCTACTTGTAGAGATGTTCACTACACTGGTAATACACATATTTATCATCTGTTACTTTTCAGGTATCAGTCATATTTTAAGGTCAAAAGATTTGACTTTGCAGTAGAAAATACACCTAAATGAGAATTAGCAGTGGGAAAATGTCTGAAATGCTGATCTCCTTTCTTTTAAAGATGTCAGAATTAAATATTTTCACTGATATCAATGGGGCATTAAATCTGTAACTAATTCCATATGTGTGAAAGCTGTAAGGATTAGAAGTGTAAAAGGATGCTGGAGAATAAATCAAAACCATAGCAAATTCTGCAAGGTTGCTGAAGTGAGCCACTCCAGGCAATCAGGATATGAAAATTAAATCAATTTATGGGAGGAAAACCCATACTTATCTTCTAAGTATTAATTACTTCTAGTGCAGTAGCACCTGGATGATTCAATCCCTTTATTCATGGGACTATACACACACACATATATATAAAAGGAAGGTTCTAGACCCAAAGGTCTAGACCTTTTTGCTTAGCTTTTAAGTACTCAAAAGACTGTTTGAAGAGTCAACATTCAGTTTACTGGGCACATGGTCACAGAGAAGAGTGATTTGCATATCAATTTTTAACTAAACCTCTATACAAGCGGGCTCACATCTAGGGTTATTTCAGCTAGATCCGGTGGCACCTGACTAATCTTCTCCATAATGCACATGAGAACATTTTATAACAATAGTTTCTGCAATAAGACTACAGCTGTTAATAAGGTTTCTAACTTTTTTATATAGATTTAGCTCTTCAGAAAGACTATCATGATAAAATGAAGCAACAGAGAAAATTTTCCAGTGCTTAATTTGTCTCCCATTAAACCTTTTTTCTGTGATCAGCAGAATTAGGCTTGATACCCCTTGGCCCCCATGTGACCTTCACTTGCAAAATCTTAAAGGCATAAATAAAATTTCTTCCACCGTGTTTACAGGCTGTCTCTCACTCACCTGTGCAGTATTCAGCAGCAGGTATGATGAGATTTTTGCCAAGCTCATATCCCACAAGGATAAGTGGGAATCCTAAAACAACCTTCGGTGTAGTCTGACGTGCCATAAAGCACTGATGGAGGCAAAGACCACAAGAGCTGCCTGCCCACCTTGCCCGTTCCTATGCCTGTGACTTCCACAGTCCCCAAGGACAATTCTGCTACACTGATGTGCTGCTGCTTCTGCCTGACATGCCATAACCAGCTGTCCCTTCCGTTTGCTCATTTTGCCTCATTTTTCTTAGCCTGAAGAGTGCACAAGACAGGATAATTCTGGTCTCTAGAACAGACCTCCAGCAGTGGAGACTCTATACCAGTGGAGACCTGCTAAAATCAATGGAGACAGACTGCTACAGACAGCAACTCAAATACATCTTTAACCAGCCATGTAGAAAAAAAATACTGATTTTAAGTTCCATAAGAAAGCTCCAGTATCCTGGTACAGAGAGGTCAACAGAGCAGGTCTCTTTAAAAAAAAAAAAAAGACTGACGAATTTCTTGAGCTGTCTTCTGGCATGCTTCAGCTTTGTGAATCAAATAACTGAGGAAGGCTCATAAAAATGAGTAAACAAACATAAAAGGGTGGCCCTGAGTGCTATTGTATTTCAGAGCTGGCTCACTGCTCTTGTTAAAGGGCTGCTACAGACATATACAAAGAATCATAGGAATAATGCTGGAGCCATCTACCTACAGCACAGAAACGTGATCTTTTCTGTTCAAATGTGTCTGAAATTTGTTAGAACTGGGAAAAAGATTACTGTTGCCTTAAAAGGGCATGATCTCATGTTCACTGCCTTTTTTGATACAGGACTGGGAGGTGAAAAAGGCCTAAAAATCTATTCAGCCTCTGCTGGCTTAATAACTTTAACATATTATTTCTGATGAAGATGAAAAAATCAGACTTGTAAAAACTGTTCATGAAAAGAAAAAAAGAGGCTTTAACTAACAAGGGAGGAAAGGAAACTATGGGAGGCAGTTTAATGCCTCGACATCGGGTAACAATACAAAAGTCTGAAGTCTTTAACTCATTAATTTGAAAGGGTTTGGCTCCAGCTCTTTATTTTGGCTTTTTCATTTTTGTTTGTTTGTTTTTCCTCTCCCAGAGGAAATCTGGACTGTAGATGATTACTTTGAATACAAAGCAGTACACAACTCTGGCAGAGACTCTCTTCAAAAGAGATAATTCGAGGAGTAAAACATGCTTTAAATTAACACTCAGTTACAACAGTGACAGGCCTCAGGGTTTGGTGACACAGTCTCACATTAATTACTCGCTAAAGGAATGGGACTGTCTGCAGTATAACACAAGGATAAATATTAGGATAAGTAGTTTCAAGAGGTTAGGCTAAAAGAAAACCCTTTTTTGACATCAACGCTAAGAAATCTGGAGAGGTTGAACTCGAAGTTGAAACTAATACACATACACACAATATCCTTTTCTAATTAGCATGAACCTCTGGCCAGAGATCTGCTCACAGAAGTGCATTACAGAGAAGACAGCTGTTAGCATCCAAAACTAAATAGCAGGGATTTTTAATCTATTAAGAATTATTTGTTCATTTGAAGTTACAACATTAGTTGATTACTAATTCAGAGTCCACCAAGATCTGCTAAATTTGTCTAGAACCACAAACCACTTTCAGGTTTAATCTCTGTGAGGATTGGAGCTGAACTAGTGAACCACTGCTGATCAAACAGGATCTTTATGGACCATGAACTCTCCGTTCCACCTTTTGTGGAAGTTTGATCATTGAGAAAAGGTCCAATAAGATATGCTGTGAGCTAGAACATGTTACGTGGGAGAGCTCCCCTGAGGCAGCTCAGCTGATCCTGCTGAAGCACTCTGCTAGCCACTGGCACATCAGGAGCACGCCTGTAGTGCGTTGGATTCACCAGGAGAACCATTCTTTTCATTCAGCACAAGCAGCAGCAGCATTTCACGTTCACTCTATGATCCAGATGGAGAAATGAAACTATTTTCCTTTTAGCTACTGTAGCAGCCTCTGACAAGCCACGGCCTAATTATGTTATCACCTTCCGTAACACACCTAGTTAGTCAAAACTGTCTTACATTATTGCCTAGTTTTAATAAACTCATTACAGTTACACATGGGGAAAAGAGATTTTTCTGAGAGATCAGGATCTCTGCTTTACAGCAGCATGGTAAGCCAGTCAGAACCTGGGTGCCAGAAGCCTCAACTTACTCTGCCTTCTGGAAATTCCTCAGCTAGGGAAAAACTCTTTCAGTATTTAAAGTACAGTTGCCTGCTAAAATATACATTTTCAAATGTCATCTTTTATCTTAGTTTTCTAGTTGAACATTTTGGACAGCAGATAAAACAATGCATTCTCCTGTGGATTAAGAAGATATAACTGGAGAGTGGGCTGGAAGGAGATGGGACCTGTGCTATCATCTGTGCCTTGAAATAAATATAAAACCACAGCACAAGAAAAATCAGTTATTCCACACCCAGTCTCAGCTGCAGTGTTTGCTGAGGCCACCACTCTTCTTCACTTTTGTCTTTTCTGCTGTCTCAGAGTGAATTAGCCCTAACTTGTACACACTTCTGAGCAATTCCAAATCTTGCCCTTGCTTTCTGTGACACCACGGATGGGGTGACGGGGTGTTAAGCCAAGTTTGGCAGAGAGTGGAAGTACAAAACATTTCACACTCTTGCCTCAGCAATAAAAACCCATCCTAGAAGATTTCAGACACAAGAAAGAGGAGAAGAGGAAGGAACCAACCAGTGGAAAAGCATCCTATTCAAGGCAGCAGCTGTTTGCTCTGAAAACTCTAAGTGGCCACTCCTATAAAATCACAATGCAGAAATGTCCCCGTAACCACACAGTTCGGTATGACAGGTCAGAAAAAGGGACTGCCAGGACAAGGCTCTGAGATCAATATCTGGACCTCAATGACTTATCACAGAGAGGAGACTTGAAAGGACAGTGCTGTCCAGATGCTGTGATTGACACTCATTTCATACATGTAAGACCCAAATTTAGCTTGCAAGCTTTCATGAGCCAAATTGATCCAGGGTTTTCAGGCAGCCATTAGCTGAGATGAGGCCTCCACATTTTGTGTAACTACCCCTGGAAAGTGTTCCCTGGAGCCACATGGCATTCCCAAGGACAACTCTGGAAAACAAACAAACACATAAATAATTCCCAGCAGAATGAAAGTCCATCTCCCAATGGGTATTTTCTTCTGCCAAACTAAGAAATTGTTCAGGAACAAGGACAAAAATAAACATTCCTTGACTGTAGAGGTGGAGCGTTCTGACTTCTATGGAATTTCAGAATTAGTTCAAGGCAAAATTAATAAAGTGTTCCAAACACTCCAGGTGACCTGTGCCAAATGTAGCAGCTGGCATTAATAGAGTAAATTAGATGATTATATTAAAGATGAATGGCACAGCTTTACAAAAATAAATATCTAACACTGTTTAGAATTCAAATCAGCCATAGGAGGAGCAGTCCTAAAGGATATGAATGAACATAGAATTAAAGGGTAGAAATTAAAATCAAAGTCTCCATTTACCTTCCCACCATGACCAGGATTCAGACTTCGTGAGCAGATAACAAAGATGATGGTATTTTCTCAGGTTTCTCAAAAATAAGCCCCTACCACTGCAGTATTTTAAGCACCTACTGACGTGTTGTCACCTGGGAAAGATTATATGGAGATCTGAAAAAAGGTATAGCTTGATCTCACTGGAAACCAGAATTCCATCTAAAAAAAGGCTTTGGTGCTTTGCTCTGTGGTAGAATGAAAGCAAAATATTGGGGGTTTGGGGAGTGGAAAAGTGAACAGGCTTTCCAGAACTGGAAGTACCCCAATGCTTACAGTATTTGCCACAGATAGGGTTTCTTTTTCTGCAGTAAACATCTGAAGCTGCACCTCGATGTGCCTGGGAGAACGCTTTAATCTGTGCTACTGACCATTGTGAGCACTGATCACTCTCCTGCTCCACAGACTACCTAAACATGGCTCAAAAGGAAGAAATCTTTCTACAAAATATTCAAATCTTGATGTGGAGGAGGAGTGTGGGGGGCAAAAGCTTCCCAGAAAATGCTTCAGCATATTCTAGTTATTGGTCTGCAGCCTTTCTGTAATGGAGTATTTGTGTTGGCAGTAATAGGATTACCTGCATCATTAAAGGTTGCAGGAGCTCTCCCTTGGCAGGTGCAGTAAATGAAGAAAATTGTTTTCAGAGTATTTGGTTTATAACAGAAGGGCTTAATTATAGCTGCAATGAGGCTGAGCTGCACAGATCACCGTGATCAACATCAGCTCCAAAAACCATAATGCAGCACATCTGAGGGGTACTGAAAGCAGCGCTGTGGGCCACAGCATAATGATGCATGTAAGCAGCTTTCTCAGGTTCTGAAAAGGAGACAGAAGACAGCATTGCACTGTTTTCTTCCCCTAGCCAAGGATGATTAGGGAAAGAAAGCATTCTAATGTGCTCACATCGCAGGTGTACTCACACTAAGCAGCTTCATGTGGGGTCACACCCTCTACCCAGCATTGCTGCTGCACTGTCCCAAAGCGGGGCACGGCTCAGGACACTAAAGAATCAAAACCAAAGCAGATCTGGCCCACTGGCCAGATTATGGAAGAGGCTGCGGGAGAGAGAAAAGAATTAATTCTTAGCTAATAGAAGGCACTGCTTTTAACTTGTTCTAAATCCAAGAGGCTTCACTTTGGGGTGAATTACCCTTCCACCATCTCAGTTTGAAGTGCATATTTATTTATTTTTCAGTGCACAGAATGTGCCACTCAACTAAATCTATTTAATATCCCGATTCTAAGAAGTCTTCCTCTTACTATCAGTCCTATTAAAAGCAGTATTTATTCAATCAAGTGAATATGATGATGCAAAGAACCACGGCTAGTCTAAGCTTTAAAAGGAAAAAGTTTGCCTAAAGCTAGTGACTATCAGGGATTGATCTTTATTTAAGACAGCAGTTGTACTTAGGCATTTGGCAAAAGGCCAAACTAATAAATATAATCTTGAACATATATATATCTATGCATATATTTTTCAGGATTGTTTATTCAGGTATTCATTATATTTGAATCAATGCCAGCATCAACATGGAGCAGTGACTAAGGACATGATCCTGCACAGATCTGAAGATGGTTATAAACTTTCTAAGTCCATATGAAAAGAAGAATTTGAGATTAACTGTACTGAATACAAGTCTGGATTTGTACTTGCAAAACTAGGTCAAACTGCCACACAAATCCAACAGAAGAGGAGTGAGTGTTGTACAGTACTCTGGGGCAGAATTCTCTGTTGTTTCAGGTACTTTTGTCTGCAGAACAGCTTACTCTCACAGGCAAGTGCTGAAGCATCCAAGCAGCCTGGAAAGGTAGTGATAAGAAATACAGTGGGAAAGACTCCTTTCCTTCCACAGCTCCCAAGACATCTGCAGAGCTGATGCACTGCAACCCCTAGAGTCCAGAATATCCCTCACTGAGTACTCTGAACATCTAACACATAATAACAGGCCTGAGCCTTACAGTTCCCTTCTATTCCCTTCCTCACACTGGTTTGGACTGGTGAATGTCTTTCACAGGGAACTTGCCTGTAGCAGAATCCATGGAATATAACATCGTGCAGATGCACGCTGCCTTTTTTTCTCATAGACCCCCCCCCTCCTTTGTGCACACATTTGAAGACATGCCATGAAGTAATTCCTGTATGCACAGTTAAGTGCAATAGTATTTCCTGTCCTGTCCCTGCCAGGGAAGAATACATGCAAAGCTGTCAACAGAACATGCAGCAACAATTCTGTATGAATTAAAGGAAATGTAAGAGATGCCTTATATAAGCTACTAATAGCTATTAATGATGGTATTTAAGATGGCCCTGTGGCCCAAGGTACTTAAGCAGCACTTTGCATCAAGTGAGTGGGAAGCCAGCCTAAGCTTTAAATGCTTTGATATTGGGGCTCCAATCACTGCTCACCAAAACTAAGGTAGAGGTGTCTGTCCAGCTCAAACTGACCACCACAAAATCATTCTGGACCACACTTTCCCAATCATATTCTCTTGTTGAGAGAAGGATTGAGCAGAATTAGGTTCCCTATCCAGTTTTTGCAGCAATTCTTGCATTTCAGGGGTAGTAGGCAAGGATTTTCCCATCAGATCCTATCCATCCCTAACTGCAGTCTCTTTTCAGTTAAAACACCCTGATACTTTTAACAAGCACAAATAGCCTGACTCAAAAGTTCTTGGAATCAGAATTCTAATCTAATTTTTGTGGATCAGGTGATCTGAGAAAATTATTCAGCATAAACAACATCGGATTAAAAGCAAAAACAAGTTTACTGAACATGACTTCTATTTTTCACTTTGTTCCATACCCCATCTGCTTCTGATGACTTCATTTCTGCCTCTCAAGATCTGGAGAGATCAGTATTCATTAGAAGAATCTATACCAGTTCAAGATTCGGAGACCTAATGCTATGGTATAAAAATATAGACAAATTGAATTCACATTGGTAATGGCAATTACACAATTGAATTGTTGTATATTTATAGAAGCAGGCTCCAGAAAGTCCCAGCTGAAGCAATACTGACAGCAGCCAAGAGGGCCTTTATAAGTAACTGTGAGCTGCTGCCTTTTGCTTGTCAGTGCCAAGTCTGCCAGCCCTGTCTTGGGGGTACAGCAGCCACCTGCTTCCTAAGGATATTGAAGAGGAGTGCACAGTTCTAGACAAATGAGAAACACTCATGCAGCTCTGTTTTTACTTTTACTGCTTATGGTACAGATTACCACCCAAACTAAAATGGCATAAGAGAAGCAGCCATTGATCACACTTGCAGGAGGATCACTTCTGGTTGAGAGCTTTGGTCACCAGCACACGCACACCACGTGCCACTTCTCCCACAGGAAGCATCCACTGTGATTCAGTGCCTTCATACTGGCTGCTTCTATAAAAAGGAGACAGGTCGTTCAACCCTCCTCTTATACATTTCTGCACAAATCAACTTGAACCAGGCTTGAGGTGGGATGGTCTAATCCAAGTATGAAGTTTATACCTTGTGTATCAAGAGTATTCATTTTTGAATACTGCAAGTATTTAATGGCTGTTCCATCCCTGAAGAGGAAGCTGGCAGTTTATCCTTAGGGATGTTGTATCTCATTTCAGAGAAGATAAATGCTTGGCAGTGTCTCACTGAGACCTTTCCAGCTACTCTCTGTTTATTGTTTTCCTTAACCTAAAATACTGAAAAAGCACAAATGTCCTTTGGGAAAGGAGTAACGCTTTTCTTATTTTCTCACATGCGTTTTCATCTCCACCTGACTCCATTTAACCACACTAGGGCCATATCACATACAGAAAGCTCTATTTATAGCAGTGCAGAAATATTATAAGCCATGCCTGCACCACGAGATGGGAGGTACTGCACAACTAACCTGGTTAGAAAGGAAATCCAAATCTTACTGGAGGATTAAAAACTGTCACTGGCTCACCAGTCTGGATAACCATGAGACAAGGACCCTGACATGACCTGTGGCTCTTTACTCTGGATTCTTCTATTAGCTTTCAAATAGGACAAAACAAAGGAAAGGAAGACTTGCATTTAACACATGGCAGCATGCAGCACAGCAGAGCAGCTGTATCAGACACCCTGCACACCCCACTCCAGAGCCCTGCCTTTCAGAAAGCACTGAGAAAAAGGAGAAAGTGCCCTTTGGCCTTTGAAGCATTTTCTCTTCCTTACACAATAACTCTGATTCATACATCACTCTTCTATATATCTTGCCAGCCCAGGGCTTGGCCTAAGCCTTGTTTAACTTTTTAATAACACACTTAATATTAGCATCCAGGTATAAGCAACAGCAAGTAGAAGCTAGCACAGTATTCCTGCTCCTGCATGCATTTTAGGGATTCCTGAGATTAGTGCTATATTTTTCCTTGAAGAAACAGGCAAACTCAAGGTTTGATTATTCCCGTGAATTCTGGTCTTTCTAATCTTCTTCATTGCTCTCAACTTCTACCTAATAAATCATTTTAGACAGGCTCAGCCTCCACGCTCACATAAACTTTAGGGAGCAACACATAAAGCAGGCAAAATTTCAGGTTCAGCACGAGTCTTTGCCTGAACTATGAGTGTCTTTTGAATGAAAACGCATTTACCATACCTAAACTATGCACTTTCTTCATGCTACAGTTCCAGTGCTTGTTTTTGCTCCCAAAGGAGTTAAAGTCCCTTACCCTTCATCTTGTAACATCAGCAGATCCACAAGACCTCAGGTTCTGCTGATTCTAAAAGAAATGTGACAATATCTGCATCTCTGTTCAAAGGTAACGTCAGAGTGTTTCCACCAATTAATGGATTCATAATTTCCTTTACATCAGAAATGTCCACACATGTCTTGCCTTATTGACAGACCTGCAGTTTCTTCACATTTCAGTCTGAAGAATGTACCTTTTTCAAACATCTCTGCAACTCCTCTCCCTGTAGCTTTCTTGAAAAGAAAATGCTAAAGGTGTTAGTCTGGGTTACCAGTTTCGTCATGCAGGCGAGTCTTGTAGGAGTAGATTGGAGGTGGATGAGTATCCCCTAGCTTTCCCATTTTATTAAGATTGTAAGTTAACATGTATCCAACTGGGAAACAAAACAATTTTCTGATTCTGATCCTGTACATAAGAGTGTGAGTGCTGGGGACTTGGTCATTCTAGAGAATTTCACTGACCCTGAGGACAATCAGCATCTTATCAGACTGCACTGCTGGGCATTTTAAATAATTGTTTATACTTTAATGTGATTTTCAGTTGACTGAATAAGACAATAAGTTGTATATTTTACAAACACCAGGAAAAACAAGCTTATTCTTACTTGTTTTAGAAAGAGGCACTAAAATAGACCAAGATGAATACATCCTGGAATAATTTATCATGGTCATTCAGATGCAATTTCTATACAGAAGAAAACACAAATAACTGAACTTTAAGGACACGAAATTGCCTTGAAGTATCAATAACAATTTACATTTACATTCATCTCAGTCTCTATAGGAATGCGTGCTCCTCAAAGTTGTAAGCAGAAGGCAAACAAACAAAGATCATTCCTGTAACCAACCATGAAGTTCATTCTAATCATAGCTTAAGTAATGCTAATATGTGTCCTGTTCCTTCTTCATCCCTACCAAGACATAAGCACAAGAATAATTAATTGTACTCAGAAAGTGGGAGGGAAAAAGTTACTTTTACCTTTAGTTAGAACTATTTTAACAAGACTATTTCCCATGCTCCCTTCATAAAAAGACAAGAGCCTACAGTGAAGTGGGACAGAGCTCAGACGATGATTGTATTTAGCAACTGGCATCCAGGAGATTTTGTTTAAAACTTGATATTTTTTTAAATTTTTTTTAATACATTTGAACATTTACATAGAGTTTGCATCTATCTCACTTCAATTCAAATTCTGAGGATAAATTAATTAATTCCAGAAAATATATTACGATACGTTCACCAAAAGCAAGCAAGCAGTAGCTCTGCTGATATCCATTAAGAAGTGAATATTAGCAGGGGAGAGATGTGCTGGACAGAAAAACAGAGCCTCTTACTCTGCTTCTACCACAACCAACACAAACAGTGTGGGTATTAATCACCATGCTGAAAGTCCCAGATTAGAGTGTATTTTGGATAGCAGTTTGTGTCATGTTCACGTTCATTCAGTCCTCCTCACGATACAAAGGAAAACAATGTCAATCAGAGCAGAAATGCAAGTTGTCATCCCAGGAAGTTCACAAAACCTTAATCCATGAGAGAGCTGCTGTAGAACTACAGAAAAGAATTTTAAGCCAAAACTTCAAAGGTACTTCAAACATTCCTAACTAGTCACCTATCACAGTTTGTGGATATAAGTCTTCATGCCCTTCCTCAATTTTCTTGTCTGCAAAATAAGGATAAAAATATTTACCTACTCATTGGGGTTTAACTGCATTAAATGTGAGGGGTGCTCTGACAATACGATGACATAAACATGGGCATGTAAGAATGTAAGATTTGACTGTAGTCCCTATCTCAGGAAAATCAGGAATCAGTGTAGAATGACTATTGATGAGACAGCCACTGTCTGATATCACACAGGTATTACTTGCTCTACACACAGGCTAGGCCAAACTATGCAAAGATTACTATATAAAAGGTAAAATAATGGTAAATACATCAAGAGCAAGTTCTTGAGAGAAAACCTTAACCTTGAGAAGTTTTCCTTTCCTCCTTTCTCTTGTCTTTCCCAGGAGACAAAAGAAAATGTGAGTCTGGGGGCAACAAGGCAGAGAGGAAAAAATACAGTTTATTTATATAAAATACTGCAGCTTGGTATAATTAAGTATTTTAAAACTCCATCCTGAATTCCAAGGAAAGAAAAAATTGCTGCTTCCTATAGTGATTTTCACTTACAGCCTTCTGCCTGTATTTTATTCTGGCTTAGTACAGTTTTGTATGGGTATTTTTAATTACTTTTTTTTTTTAAATTTTCATCTGGATTTAGGTCAAAGTGTAAAAACCATGAATGTTTTCCTGAATAGCAAGTGATTCAGGAGGGCAAAGAATGGACCTTCATTTGAATACCTACATGTCTAAGAAGGTCCACAACTAACTGATTATAGAATCGACCTCTCCCTGTCCCTTTCACATTTAAATAATTTACAGTAACTCAAAAGAACTCCACAAGAAACAGCTTTCTCCCTTTGTGTGTTGCCCAAAGGACTTACCTGTAGAGGGCAAAGGCGAATATTTATCTATAATCTGAGTAATTTCTATAATCCTTTTTCTTCACTTTTCTAGGTGTTATTCAACGCCCCATGTTTAGGGAGGAACCTGCACTCCTGAATGGGTATTCAGGCATGAACTGTATTGTTCATATAGTCTATACATTTGCTCTAGAGACCAAGCCTGGAAACATTTCATTATAATACTGCACATGTAATTATGTGGTGGGAATACGATAACAGATTGGTCGACAGCCAAACACTTCAGACATTCAGTCACTCTGCTCTCTCCAGGACAGCACGGACAAAATGATCTGTGTTACACTGGCACCAAGATTCAAGTCCAGGTTTTAGTGTCTTCTTTGCTCTCCCGAGCCACTTTCAGGCCCTTGGCATTACCAGCATGTATTTACTGTGGCTGGGTAAACAGAGAACACAGCACATGGGAGTGATTTAAACTGTGTCATCAGCACATGGCAGGGGGCAGGGCTTTGCTTGTGTAGTTCACATGTACCACACAAATTCTTTAAACAAATAAAGAGCTGTGGAAGGAGGGAAGGGGGGAAGAGACCTATACGACCCGCAAATTTTCCATGCTCTACCTCTCTTGTTTGGAAGGCTGGCTTTTTTCCCCACAATGCAATATGCAGTCCATCAGAAACTCCTCTCCTGGAGCACACACTGAGGTACCACAATGCCATTTCAGGAAGGCCTCGGCAATGCAGAGGCAGCTCTAGAACACACGGACAGAGAACATAATCTGTTTCTAATGGATGCAGTCACCATTTCATATGGGGTTTATTAACCCTTTGTGCCTATCAATTCTTGACACAAACAGGTACTGTAGTGAACAGAGTCCCAGGTAGAGGCAGGGAGCGCAGGTACCACATGAGGGTGGAGAACATGTTGCCTTGCCCTTTTTAAAAAAACTAATTATGCATTTTTTTGTAGTTGGAGTTGCACGATGAACTGTGGCTCAAAAGAAGTACTTGTGAAAGTTCAGGATAACATACCAAGCCACTAGGGACAGTACTGGAAGAGGGTGACACACATGAAGGGGATTTTATATTGTTTAATATAAAACATGACATGATAAAAGACATGACATGATTCTTTATTCAATCTAATTTGTCAGGTTTTTTAACATGGTGGTAGTCTACAAAACATGTTTCACATGGATTAATATTAGTAATACTTCATGCATGTTATTTAATAACTGCTTTCTTACATATGGGTTAATAAATTTACCTCTCTTTTCGTTTTAGGAAACCTGAGGCAAAGTCATTCTGGATCAAATTTACTCATCAGAAGACACAGATTTCTATGGGGAATTTCTCAACATCCCCACAGTGTCCAAGACCCATTGATTTCAGTGGTCCTTTTGAAATAAGAAATGGGTTATCCTGAGGTATTAAACGGTTCTAAAAATTAGAGATGAAGGCTTCAGTCAGATATGTGTCAGAAATAGAATTAAAACCCAGAAAACTGAGAAGGCCAAGTATGTCCAGAGAAACACGGGGCACAGCTGATGTGAAACAGGTTGGGTCTTTTGCTCACGACCTTTCTACTTTAAAGCCTTTGCTGGGCAGGCAGCAACAGGCCCTGAATAACAGAAGATGACAACCCCACAAGGATGTGGGGCAGACTGAAGAAAGTATCTAGAGTACCCAGTATTTATATGTCACCCAGATCTGCAGCATGTAAAATAATTGATTTTTTTGTCCCAGCAGCTCATGAAGAAGGAAGAGTTATTGTTCAGACAGGGAACTGAAGCAGAAAGAGGAGTAACTTTCTTACAAGCCTGCAGGAAGCACACTGTATTTAAGCAGATTGCTGCACCACATACTATTTCCAGGTTAATTTTACACAAAGATTAGCAGTTTAGCAGCTCCCACGAATGTCTACAGCAGCAGCACACACCTTGTTCTCAGGATTCTGCCCCAACTTACAGATGGATAAACATAAAGGAGCTGAAAGACACAGGCAATGGACAGCTGTCAGAGCCCACCAGGGAAAATGAAGGGTTTTCTGAAGTCTCCTCAATATCCATCGAGTAGGAACACAAGAGGAGTGGGGAAATTTGAATTTTGGCAGATATGATGTAGAGGAAGAGAAATTACTCCATCTTAACAGATCTAATTCCTGAGGAATTTTTAGAACTCTAATTTAATCCACATTTGTTTACAGAATTAACACCATCCTGCAGAGAGAGATACATGCTAAATAGATCTCCCTTCAGTATTAAAAAGAGAACGCCATCATCTTTCCATCCTCATCATCATTCCTACCTCTGTATCTCCAGCCTGTGTCACTGAAAAGACTTGTCCGTTTCTAGAAAATATCACCTGAAAAAGTGTGGAAGGAAAGGAGTCGAGGAGAGAAGACAACTACAGAGTGAGAACGAAGAGCGCAGTGGCGTGTTTAAAGGCTCACTTGTGATCCCCTAGTGCCACCTTTGGTTGGAGCTCACCAAACACGAACAAGCTCTCAGTCATTCCCAGAAGAGAATGAAGTTTCATTTGCTTGATGTCATTAGCAGGAAGACAATCCTCCTGGATTCCCTGAAAACCTTGTTTTTCAGGAGAAAATCAAGCACGGAATTTTTCTACTATAGTGACTTAAGTGTACCTCCTGTCCCCATGCCATGAATGAAGTGCCCCCAAAACTGGCTGGAAGAGGCTCGCTTGATTTTTGTGACAGCATTCCCACGTAACATGGGGAAGAGGTATATGCATGTAACCTATTCTGAGGTTACAGTGATGTTTGAAAAAGGAGGAGGAAGAACCAAAAAACCCTTCAGTCCTGTGGACTTTTGCGTGTTCCAGTCCATCCTTAGGGCCTGTCAAGCCAGTTGGCAGGGATGGGTTAGAAGCAGGAGGTATGAGAGGAGGATTGTAGAGCACATCAGTGACCTTGTAGGTGGGAGTGCCCCCTGCCAAAGCAGTGTGAAGACGCCAGTGATGCTCCAGGTGTAGTGGTGGCTGTGCCTCTGCTGTACCTCTGCCCAGGGGTTGCTTTGGGGATCCCCCAATTGGTGAGGCAGCAGAAACACATTTACTCTTTGTGTTTTAGCCCTGGGTTTGGGGCTGTCCCGGCTCTCGGGCTGCGCTCACTCACACAGGGCCAAACTCTCAGAGCATGTAAAATGCTCCAGGAAAGTCAATGCAACAATTTTAGCAGTGTTTCAGCAACTTGCTGTTGCCAAGAGTTAGGCCCAGGAGCATAACAAAGACAGTTGTTTAAGCCCATTAATAAGAGTGCACTTCTACCACCTCAGTACTGTAGTGGTGACTGACTGAAAGCCATTTCAAACACACATGTAGGTGGTCTGCTTCATGATGCAGAAAACAGAGAAGAAAGTTAATTGAAAAGAAAAATTAAATAGGTTGATATAGGTATACCTCTAGCCATAAAAATACAGTACATGAAAAATATATACAGATATGTGTATATATATTTACGCATACTTGCAAATATGCCCGGATGGATCTGTATATATACAAAAAATGTGTATACACCAAACACAAGACACACAGGAGGTGTATACAGTTGTTTCAACAGGATATAAAGGGTTACCTTAGAAAGCAGGCCAAAAGCTTTCTAGTACATAAAAGTCACCCTTTGAAATATCAAGCCAAACAGCCATCAAGAAGCTCGTGGACCTGCCAGCTGCTCTTTTAAAGCTTCAAGTTAACAGTTGCTGAAAGAGGCCCTTCAGGCTTCCTTCCCTGCTGAGAATCAGGCAAACTTCACGACTAGAGAGCTCCAGTAGTCAGAATGTTCTTCTGTAGTGGCAGTGTTGCACCACTGAAACAAATGGGTTTACTTCACTGCTAGTACAACTGGGTATTTAGGGAGAACTTGCTTTTGCAAGGTTATTATCCGCTCTGTGTTGCCAGAAACCAATTTGTGGTTTTTGCAAGAATGGTCATACTGCACCATGGGGTTTTCAGGCAGGGTTAAAGAGTCAAGCAACAGCTCCTCATCTTTCTTCTTCTGATCCTACTCTTAGCATTTTTAATCCCTTAGTGGGGAAGAGGAAACGGAGCAGAAAAAAAAGTTTTTACTACTAATGTATAGCAGAGTGTCATTTGCAGAATGTATTATCTGTAAATTAGGAAAAATAGGGATAGTGCTATTCCAGGTGTGCCTTTTCACATTCTGACAGAAACACTTTTGCCACCGTTTTAGCTCCTGGCAACCTCACTTTTCATCCCCAAACTGTTGTCCTTTGCTTTCCCTTTTCTGGAGGCAGCACCTACACTGTCAGTGGGTGCCTCACACAGCTACCATCCATCTGTTCTCATTCCTGCACAGCACTGCTGCAAAATCTATCCTGAAGAAGCCTCAGGCTATTTTACTTGGTGCCCTAGTAATGATGTTCTCTTATGTGAGCACTTGAGAAGGATGACAGGTTGACTCTAATCTACTCCATGCAGGTGCCATTTGAATTTTAATTATCCCTAGTTAAAAATTCTACTTTCAGGCCATCCTTCTTTATATTTGAACTTAAGATGACAAATTTCATCTGAGTAGATTCATTCCTGGTGACAGTAGACAGCTAATAGAGACATCTAAGTTAGGATCCTAATCAGCAGAAAGAGCAGAGTATTTCTCTCTCTCCAGTGACTGTGAGCAGGGCTCAGGTAACAGCCTGAGGCTGGCTCAGGTGAATCTAGGCTGTATTCTCTGCTCCTCCTTTGAAGAGAGGCAATCCTGCTCAGGCAGAGTTGTTCCCTTAGGAGTTCTCAGGGAAAATGGAACTTGAAGAGGACACTGGTGCTGTCAGGGGCAAATGGGATGGGACATTATGTTTTTATGGTCAGTGGTAGAGAAAGGGCATATCTTTGTCTCACCATCCTGAAGTTACCACAAATATGGTCACGGAATATGGAATACAAGGAAGCACAAATTGTAGAGCCATTAAAGCTCACAGCAATTTAAATGCCATAAAATTACCTTATTTCTCTCTCAGTCACAGGTACCTTGCACTGACAATAGTCCTGCAAAATATGGTCATAGTCAGAAATAGCCAAAACATAGCTGAGATGTACTATAGTAGCTTGTCTGCCTCATTTTAGGGAAGAATTTAGGTACTTTTGTGTTTTTTTCAATTTTATTTTAAAGATAATGTTATTTCTGTAGCCTGGTTAATGATTCTAGAGCTCTATTCAATACTAAGTGTCCAGATGTCACTGCTAGTCCTGTATATGAAATACAAGGAGAGGGGGAGAAAAAAACTAAAACCAGTTTATAATAATTGATATTTCCAGACTACGATCTTGGCATCTCTTTAAATCCATTTATAATTGTTTGCTACCTGTTCCTGAATATGAATAGGCCACTTCACCCGTGAAGGGTGAGCGCTACGTTCCTTCCCCGCTTATGAAAGATCCATAACTCACAAGGGCTGCAAGGCCAGAGGAAGTGGCAAAGATTTGTCTTTCTTTTTTTTTTCCTCTAAGCAAGTCAAAGAATCATAACCACCCTTCATGGATGAGACAGTCTATTTGTTCTTCTTCGGTTGTATTTCTTTTAAATTAAGGTGTATTTTTTAAAAAAGGGACTGGACCCTGGCACCAGACAGAAAACAGAAGGCTGGTGATAGATCTGGATAATTAGTACTTTGGGGCTTGCTGGATAAGCCAAAAACAATTAAAATATTTTTTAAAAACTACTGTATTGCCAACATTATTTGGGCTTTTCTTTCAGACATATTTTCACCACAGTGAATAACAAAAGTACCAGTGAAGGCCATGTTTTGTTTGACCAGACATTAACTATATTATTTCATTTGGCAGTGTATTTATAATTTACTTTAAAAAAAAACTAAATTCCAATCCAACATTTTGTTTCAATTACTTAGTCTACGAAGGAGATAATGAGAAAGGAAGCAAAGTTTTGAAAGCACAGCAATGTGACTATCAAAGGACATCTGAATATAGCACTGAATATAGCACTGTCCTATCCCTAAAGTCCACTGGGAATCCAGGGCAGAAATACTTTAAGATGACAGTGCAGACAACTCGCTGCACAATCCCAGCTCTCCTAAAAGATATACATGGAAATGCTACCCCCGCAATAAAAGTCAGGGGCAGGTATTGAATTGTACTTACCAGACACTTTTTGACATTGTGTTCTACCTGTTATTTTATTTCTACCAGAAGTATTTCGAACATGTCAAACATCCAAGAGCTGCCAGACACATAGATTTATTTTGTCACCTTAACAGGTTTCCTCCTCACCAACACCTCAGCTACAACATTTCTCTCCCCAAGTTACAATGGCCCCAAATGCTGAACCCAAAAGATTGAGTGCTAGGTGTAAAAATCAATATTATGTCACCCTGCAGAGTTAAAAATGGGAGCTTTTCCCTTTAGTGATTAAATGTTTCCAGTTTCCCAAAGGGTTTCAGTGTGTTTGCTTCCAACCTTGAAGGTCCCAAGATTTTAAAGAAGTGACATTTTAACTATCCTTACAGGAAATGCATATTTCTCATATGAACAGGGTTTAAAACCTCAGGGAGCATATCCTGAAAGGATATACATAACTTTTACAGCACAACAAATTAGCTACTCTTAATTGTTCTATTAGTTGTACAAAGCTGATTAGGTCACCTGCTTTCCTCATCTGGCATAGGTACTCACACTGTAAAAGATCAGGGTGCTTTACACACACAGCTGCAGCAGATAAGTGTTCCCATAAAATGTTAAGGTATTTGTAAAATAGTCAACTTCCCAAATAATCTATTAGATGCAGTACAAATGGAATGTAAATTCCTTTGCCAGTAATACCACTGGAAAGAGCATTGGCAAATCTGTAACCTACATTTCCCCCTTTATTCTTTCATCTTGTCATTTTTTTCATTAGTAACTTCGGAAAGATTTTACTCTTCAGGTGAAATATCTTTGTCTAATTCTTCATCAAAGGGAGAGTAGTTTTGGAACTTAAAAAAAGGAGTAGAAAAACATGTAAGTCAATCTAATTTGTCAGGAGAAAAACATAGCGAAATAGAAAAAAAACCACATTTTTACTCCCTTTTATGCTCAGTATACAGCAGAACATTAGTAGCACAAGTAAACAGCTTTCAGCTCAGCACAGTTTCTCTACATGCAAGAGAACTAACAAAATTTCATTTCTTACAGGTTTGTGTCCTTTATTGCTGCCAAAGAAAATACAAAGCGGCCGAATTCTTTCTGCCCTCTTATCCCTTGGCAATAATTTGTGTTTCTTTCCTCTCCTTAGCTACTGGTTTCCAAATTCTAAACCGCTACTACAGTTAAGTGAAATTCAAACATGCATTACTACAAATAAAATAAAAATGTTTTGCTATAAATCTCTTTCATCCGCCTTCACCTTCAGAGGACTCGGAGTTCCACTGGCTTCACTCTCAGTTCCCAGAAGTAATTGGGATCCGTAAGTGCCCTTCACTTCCCATAATGCACTTATACTAAAATTATACTAAATCTCAGGTTGCTCTGTGGAAATATATTAGAGCTGATACAACAACCATCAGCCCAGGAAATAAGCACAATCCATCCATTTCTGTTAGACAATGCTCACTGCTGCAGCAAGCAAAAAAACCATAAGGCAGGAACATATTACAACGCTACAAAAGCCTTTAATTTACACAATTCTTTAATGCCTCTACCTATTATTATTATTATTTTAATTAAATATTTTTCTTATCTAAATATTAAGGCTGAATTTCTCTTTATTTCTTAACCAAATCAGATGGTTAGGATGAGCTCATTTTCTCTTCTTAATTCCTAAAGGAAAAAAGAAAAGGGCAAAGAATTCAAACACACCTTGCAAGATATTTTGGCCCAGTTAGTCAAGGATTTCCTCAAGATAAATTTTCAACCCTTTCAAAAGGGGGAGCAACCGTAGGCTTTGTACATATGTATCACATACAGAAAGCGGATTTCTGAATGCCTCTGCCAACATTATTCAAAAGCCTGCTGAGATCTGAAGAAAAAAAAATCTGCATCATAATTTCTGTATCTATTTCCTTTCTCCATTTCAGCATGAACTGTAAGTCATAATTAAGAATTACAGAACTCCTATTTTTATGAAATACTCCATCTCTAGTAAAAACTAGAGCCACTCTAGTTGCCTGCTGTCAAAGCTCCTTATTTGTGATATCTCAGCAAACTGTAGTGGAAATGATCACACAAAGAAGGTAATTATTATTTTTATTTTCTCTAAATTATAAACAGGAGCATGTTATTTCCTATTAAATAAGAATCTTGAAAGCATCTTTAGTAGTAACAAACCCCCAAAGATGTAAACAGGGGTGTGAAACAAGGCGTAAACCTCTACATTCTTCCCTCCGGAATGTATTTCCTATAATATTTTTCAAAGTTCCACCAGATATCAATGATGTCAGGCTGAGGCCCTGGAGCTGCAGGCTACTATGCCTTTTATAGAATGAAAATTATTGTTATCTGTATGTACTGGGAAGAATTAAGAGCCCCAATTCACTTCAGGCACTGCTTGCCAGACTTCCTGCAGCCAGACTGTTATATTTTTTAGATGACACATTCTGTGGGTTTGAAGAAACAGATACCTCAGGCAAACAGGCACATAAAGTAAAGCCCAACTTCTCATCTCATTAGAGGACTGCATTTCTGAATCCAAGCACGTCTTCCTTCTGGCATGCCTTTTCTTGGGATAAATAACCACCTTCCAGTCATAATGAGACAAACAATTCCTAAATGGGATTTTATTCAAATCAAAGATGGTCCACATAGAAGTTCCAGCTACAAGCAGCACTTTTGTTATGGGAATGTTTGATTCTTTAAGAGCTGTTTGACACATGAATGTGATGAACAGATCACAGGAGGATGGTTTTTGTTAGTATATAAACACAATGATTAGGAGTTAGCTATGTTTAATTTTCTTCCACGCATTTCCAGTTAGGTTTTACTGAAGAAAGCAAATAAAGATGTAAAGGTGAAAATTTCCTCTGCAATGTTGTCAGGACTTAGCCAGTCTATTTTTCTCCTTACCATCTATGAACAGAATTACATTTGTGAAAATAATGAATTAATTTTCCATTCACCATTCAAATTCTCCCGGCTGAATTCTCTCAGGCGCCCTCCACTGCTTTGCTCGACACCACTGCATTACCCTGACAGCCCTGGGCAGACCCACGCTGTACATAATGGCACAGAGCCACCAGTTGGTATCTTTAATTAGGCACTAAATATCCCTATATCCACTTGTGTCAGGATGAGAGGACTGAGGTGGGCCATTCATCCCATAATGTTACACACACAGCTTGACTTAGGTGCCAAACTGCTCAGCTGTCACCGAGCTACACCTTCCATACAGGCCAACTGCACCAGACAATTCTGTTCCGACACTAGCAAGCTTGCTAAAGCAATGAGATGTATTTCTTATTACCTCCTAAGAATTTCTAATTATCTTGGATCATATTTTCGACACTACTTAATCAAAAGGTCCTCGTCTGAGTTGTATCTACTCATCATGCATGGCATTGCTTTACTTTTGATTTATATTCACATGATTAATGTTATGATTTGATATACACATATATAAAGCATAAATGTTTTACCAGCATAAACAGCACCATTACATGCTATATTTGTTACATGAAACACTTCATAATTGATTGCTAAATGCTACCAAGTTAAATTTTCCTTTCCCTGAACAGAATCATGAAGTCCAAATATATATATGTAAAAATAAGGGTGCTGCCAATGGTTTTAAATAAATACTGTATAGCACAAAATACTCATTGCTGGCATCAGCTGTATTTTAGTTCTGTCTAAGGCTGTTAAAGCTTGTTTTTAAAAATATAATTAGTTTTAAAGGAATTAACCAATTTCCCAAAGGCCACTCCTGTGAAATAGTACTATGGCTGCCATGAGAACATTAAGCTTAAAACATTTTAAAAGGATTTAACAAGAAAGCTTTATTACTGAAAAGTAATTTTTGGCTGTTATTGTGATAATGTGGATATCAGACATGTGCACACAAACACATCCATTCACAGTGTTACACAAAATCTCCATAATCATCCCCTAAATTCTGCTCTCTTTTCAGAACAGGCAATTGTAAAAACACAAAGGTAATTCAATTCCAAATTGTAATTTTGCTATCACAACACAAGTTATTTCCAGACACAAACACAGAAAAGGCTATTTGTGCCTAATTATTATTAGCATACGCTAGCATATTACCTACTACTTGTAAGTGCTGAGTAACTGTCATAGTATGTGCACTGCTATGGTATACATAATTAGGTCATTTCTATATGATTAAACTACTTAATGTCTAAATTCTTTACTGTATATTCTGTAAATCACCCATTATTGCTTATTAAGAAACACGGTATAGTTGCCAGAGGTGGTAGCTAGAATTAAGAATTGTTTATTTAGTGCAGGAAATTAATGTGAAAGTTTTATAAGACAATACTCACTACTGGGCATTAGCTTATCGGAATGATTTTTAAAGGATATCAAAACCAATAGTGGAAAGTGTTTGTTTTGGTTTTATATAAAAAGGGAAGGAATTAGTATTACATTAATTACTTGAGATATTTGGAATAAAAAGTTTATTTTCTGAACCACTGTGCATTTTTTAAAGTTAATTGTGCCATAAATCAGAACTGTATAATACATTTAAAGTGTCTAAACATGCTCTGAGTGCAGAGTCTAAAAGAAGCTTTCCAAAATCTATATGCTGAGCCAGATGCAGGAATTGATCCCATTACTCTAAAGATTCGAGTTTAAAGGTGTGCTTTTTAGTTTGTCTGCCAGACCCAGCATCTTGCCAGGCAAACTAAATAATATGTGCACTGTACAGATCCCAAATAATACTTCACAGATATAGACTAGGATTAGTTTTAAATCGACTGTGCAGCTTTTGCATCATCGTTTGAGTCCTCCTGCTGAAGGCTGTCATGCAGACGCTTCACTCGCATACATCTGGCTGTTACCCTGCGGAAAGTGCAGGGGGAGAAAGCAGCAAACAAAGCAATAACGTGGGGCCAGCATGCCTGGTGTCTGAGACAGCTAAGCTGTGGAATTAGTCTGCTCATGCACCATGGCAATTTCTGGTTGAGCATCCCAACCATTCCAAAGTATTTTAAAAGTTTCCCCCTTGAGAAGCAGAGATCCACTCATTAATATTATTTTATTTCAAAGACAAACTCTGTTTCCTAAATGTTCCCCTTTGAAAGAAGAGGGAATATCCTGTCTGAGAGACCCATACAAATCAATGTCCTAATTAGTTAGGATTCTTTCATTGAAAATGATTTTTCATTTTAGAAACATCTTTTCTTTAAAAATCAAAGCTACTCTGCAGAAATGCATTGCTTTCAAAGAATTAAGGTCTGGCACAAATTAAGTCAGGGCCTGAAGGCCTAATGATTAAGGCACTTCCTGAGGATGTTGGAGATCCAGGTTCAAACCTGGTCTGCCTGATTCAGACCAGGAATTCAAACCCCACAGTCCCTCGCGTCCCCAGCAAATACTTCACTTTTTAGTCTGGAAAGTCAGGCCTTTCTTTATCACGGGGTATCTATTTATACAGACAGAACAATGCAAGTAACTGGGCAAGCCAAAAGCTTGCAGGTGCATTGCCAATGTCCTCTGTGAATAAAGTGAGTTGGCTGAATGCTTGCAGCTTTGAATGAGCCTTCTCTCAAAATCTCAGCAGGTCTCAGTTACATTTCAGATAGAAATAAGCCTTTTGTTTTTTTTTCTTTTTTAAATGCTGGAAACTTCCCGAGATAGAAAAACTATCACTCTGTGAGGTCAAGTCAGTCTGGAGACAGGGGGTCCAGAGTGGTCTCCTAGAACAGCTTTGTGTAGCCAAGAAGGAAAGCTAACAGCAACACGCTGTTTCAGGGTAAGCTATTAAACAATGCCAAGGTAGTTCTAAGGGAGAAATCAATCCTATGCACTGTGGATCTGCAAGTCTTCTACTCTACCCAAGACCAAAAAACACCTGGTTTACTAGGCTAGGCTGCCTGTGTGCACTAATAATAACTGTTTCATTGTCTGAATGGCATCTACACTCTGTTTTCTCCAGGAGAAAACTACCTAAAACACTGTGTCCTTGAGGACAGAACTACTGCGAGCTCTCTATGGGAATCCTATGGTATAGTTTACCACCATTTGTGTCATTCTATTTAATTTGCTATTTCTTCCTTACACCATGTGGGTAATAATCACAGCAAATTGATTCCCATGAGCTCCTTGGACAATTAAAGCTATTTGGTTATTGCCACCTGCCTGCTGTTTCCATTAATGCAATTTTCAAGACCTTTTTCTTCCCTTCCTGTTTTTCACCCCAGTAAATTCTTTGCCCAGCCCTGCCACATTGCTGTGCTGCAATTAGAGTTAAAAGGCTGTGCAGGGCATCTGTCTCTGAATCTGATCAGTCACTGCCAAATAGTGCTTTATCATATGCAAATTTAGTTTTGAGAATTTAGGAAATTTAGCTTTTTTTAAATACACACCCTAAGAGAAGCATGCACCTAGTGACATACTGGTTTTAATCAGATCTTGGGTAGCTTTGCTATTATTTAGATCTCTCTGTAACCAGTTTATTCTCATTACATTTGTGACATTTACAAAATTATCTGGTATGTTCTAACTTCTCAGTTAAATACATGTATGAGAGAAGAAAATATGTGCTGTATTTATCCTTTTTTTTTTTTTTTTTTTGCTGTATGTGTGTCATTCCTGTTTGTCACGTCTTTAAACTTTTCTTTCTTCAAATATTTTGGCTTTGCTCCTCTATTTCTCTAGTTCACTGTCAGCCTTTTCAGATCTGCATTCTCAAATAAACATCTTGTGTTGAGATCTCTCTTTCTTTCCAACTGGTCACTGACTTTTGTGGAGAAGAAAGGCAAAAAGCAGGATAATGTCATGGATCATAGAAGGAAAGACAAAAAGAGGAAGAATGAAATGAAAGGTCTTAGTCCCAGTTCTGTTAAGTAAAATTGAAGTTGTGCTTTACACAGCTGCTAGAACAA
Source organism: Sclerurus mexicanus (assembly GCA_013396755.1). NCBI lineage: Eukaryota > Metazoa > Chordata > Aves > Passeriformes > Furnariidae > Sclerurus > Sclerurus mexicanus. The sequence goes on along the minus strand of VWZF01004422.1, from coordinate 2,735,138 downwards.
GGAGGAATCTGAAACCTATTTCAGTTTTTAAAAATGCAGTCAAAGGGAACTAGATTTACTCACTAACCTTCATTAATTGCTATGTTGGTTACAGTTAGATCACAGAACCCAGAATACTCTGAGTTGGAAGGGACCCACGAGGATCATCGAGTCCAACTCTTAAGAGAACGTCCCGATGCATTTGCTGTGCATAGCCTGGGTCCTCCACACCCAATTACCAAGATGATGAGGTTGTGGTGGGATAAACACATTGCAAGAATTCGGTGCATCATTTTGATAATCACAAATACCTGATCAACATAAACATGCATGTAGAACACAAACTGGACCTGTCACAGAGAACACAGACATCAAGCCTATTCCAGCTGCATCCCCAATAAATATGGCAGAAAAACGATGGGTGAAAGAAGCAGCAGGAATCACAAAAACAAACACTAACTTAGGAACCACTTTCTTAAAATTTGCTTTGATTATCTAATGTTCCACTAGATTTTAAACACCAGGGTAGAATTTCCAGTCTTTGTAGATCATTTTAAAGCTTAAGGGATTATCAAACCAGTCATTTAAAATGACATTTTCACCGTGCAAATATTTGTCTATTAAATAGGCTGTATGGCACAGAACCTGATCAGCCTTGGCAGTATTACAGGTTCTTCATACTCTGCAAACCCCACTGTTTCCTCATAAAGCTGTCAAGTCTCAGTTTAATGAAACATATATAAATTCAATGATGTTAGCCATGTCTCGGCAAGCTAATTCATTTTGTTTTTTTCCTGTTGAGTTCCCCCTATTAGGACTTTTATCAATTTATCATTTTAGGAGCACCACAGCAGGTCTGCTGCCGGCACGAGAATACAAAAATTGGAGAATAAGTTTAATTTTCGAACAGCCAAAACATTTACATACATAAAAATACCTCATCTGACCATTATTATATTAACTCACAGATGATGAATAATTATGAAGCTTTAGTAAGAAGTGCCTCCAAAATGACCCTACATCTCTCCTACTGTCCCATGAATTCTTTCATGCCCTGTGCTACTTCATGTGTAATTAGAGCTGAGGGATTTCACTTCACATAAAACCAGACTTAGGGTCTGAATGATCCAGAGGAACAGTTTTCAAAGAATCGTTTCAGTTGGAAAAACCTTCTGAGATCACAGAGTCAGACCATTTCCCCAGCACTGCCAAGTCCACCACTAAACGAGGTCCCCAAGTGCCACATCTACACGGCTTTTAAACACTTGCGGGGATGGTGACTCCACCACTGCCTGTTCAACCCCTTCCGTGAAACATTTTTCCCTCATAGCCAATCTAAATCTTCCCTGGCATAACCTGAGACCATTTCCTCTTGTTCTATTCCTTGTTGCTTCGGAGGAGAGACCAACTCCCATCTCACTACAGTCTCCTTCCAGGGAGTTGTAGAGATCGAGAATGTCCCCCCAAGCCTCCTTTTCTCCAGGCTAAGCACCCCCAGGTCCCTCAGCTGCTCCTCATCACACTCGTGCTCCAGATCCTTCATCAGCTCTGTTGCCCTTCTCTGGACTCCCTCCAGTCCCATAATGTCCTTCTTGTCTTGAGGAGCCCTGAAATGGACACAGCACTCAAGGTGTGCCCACAGCAGCACCAAGTACAGGGAGATGATCACATCACTCGTCCTGGTGGCCACACTATTGCTGGCAGCTAATAGTTTAGGCCGAAAGTCAAAAATCATCCTTAGGAAATTAAGACAATTATCCCAGTTGTGTTGTTGCCATCACCACAATCCCTATTCCGTTCAGCAGAAGAGAACATTTATACCTTAATTCTGAAGTACTGGAAATAGGTGGTAAAAGACAGTAAATCAATAAACAAAGCCAAGTAACTTGTTACCACCACATCATACATGACACCAGACCTCTCTAGAAATTTCAACTAGAGCACTGAAAACTTATGTTATTCCAGAAGCTGTCCCTGCTACTTTTTGAATTTGAAATCTGGAAGGAAGGGCCTCTACATAGTATTTGTACCAATTAAAAAAATAGCTTATGTCTGCCATTAACTAATTACTTTAAAAATCCCATCACAAACAAACTAGCACACACAGAACAATAACATTCTGTCAAAATTTGTCTGAATTTCTGAATAAACTAACTTTGAATGTTTCTGGCCATTCCTACTCCCCACTAGAATATTTGCTTTCCACAAATATTCTAGTGAACAGTTTATCTGGCAGAAATCCTTCTGAAACAAGTATCTTTAAAGGAATACTGCACAACAGATTTGAACAGTAAATTGCTAGCATTTGCAGTGGAAACATAAATTGAAGCAACCAAGTTCATTCATTTGAAAAATATAAATACACAATGTTTCCAAGTATACAATGAAAACCTGAGAAATTGTGCACTGAGTTTCTGAAGAATGCATTAAATTTCCTTGAAGTTTCTGAACAGACACATTTAAACATCTGAGGTAAACAACCAGTCTACTCCCGGAACAATTTGTAAGAGAAGTGAAAAGCCAAAAATAATCCAATACATTAATTCTGTTATTTACAGAGTTATTTACACAGTCCCATTTACGATTCGAGTTCAATTTAATTACCTCCATAGAGAGTTTTGAACTAAAGAGAGAAATTTTGTCCACGAAGAAGCTTGCACATAATCACACCGTGCTTTCTTTTTTGTCTCCTGTGGCCCATATGAACAAATGACAACTGTTCCACACAGAAGAAAAAACCCACTGACTAATGAAGACACAATGGGACAGCCTGTGTGCTCCAGTGCTGTAGTTATCAGGGAAGAGGGCTAGAACCAGCAGTGAGCTGCAGAGAGAAAACTGCTAGAACTGATCTTATTTTTCTGCCACAAGTATGACTGAGTTAACGAAAACAAACAAACAAAAAAAAAACCCAACAAAAATCAGCTAGCAATAAATCTTCTCTTATTTTCTGCTACCCTTCAGGAGATTACTTTGATGGGAACTAGACAGCCCCCTGCAGGAAGCTCTTCAGTTCTTGGTAAATCTTTGCACAGCACGTTTGGTGGAAAGTAGAGCCTGTGTTTGATGCTGTTCATCATTGCTGCTGCTGGTTTTCTAAGGTTAAGAAGCATCAGCCTGTTTGCACCCCTTTTGAGGGCTGCCAAAGTGAAGATCTCACATGAGTTCCAAGCTTCTGGCTGCTGTGTTACAGCACATCCCCTTAGGCAAGTCTTGGTGCCAGGCTGCACAAGTTACACTACCAATGCACATTTGAGGATCTTCACTAGGTGAACTGCTCTTCCTCAAAGCACGTGCTTGTGCTAACATTGGTTTAATTGCATTTCTAGATTGTATTTGAAAATCATCAGTGAAACCTTGTCTCCTTTTGGACATGCTGCTATGACAACTATTACAGTATCTGCACTCAAAGGGGATTCTTGTCCTCCAATAAAGGCAAAATAGGTTTGTAGATTGTTTGGGTATTTTAATATTTCTAGAGTTCACAAAGAATATGGGTGTGGATACTCGTGTTGCACAGATTAATAATTTGCTGCAGTAACACAGTGCTTCACTAAAGACTGAGATGCAAGTGTCCTATTTTATTAAAAGGTGCATCAGTGTTTGCTCCCCTGCAATTTGGCTGAGGTGTGTGCAGGAACCAAGAATCCACACTGCAATTCCCCTGCCTTTTTCAGTAAACCACACTTTCTCCTGCTGGAGCTGTAACTGTGTTTACCTTTCAGTTCTTCCCTCCCTCTTCTCCTGTATGGAGTCAACTGAGTTTTGTTCCCTGACCTCTTCTCCATTTGCTGCCTGCTTATAAATGTGTTCAAACAAAATGACTCTAAGACTGTCACTACAAAACCAACCTTTGCCCCTCTGTTACTTTTACTTCCTTTCACACTTCTGAAAATTACAGAGAGCAGATAAAGTCTGAGTCACTTTTATCACTTAACAGAGGTTAAAAAAAATTCACTCTTAATAAGCCTTCAGCACCTCCTTTAGTTCCCTATTTCTCTCCCTTTACTCAAACTGTCTTTGTATTAAGTGAAAAACTACTCTAAAGCTGTCCTTTATGTCTACCGGATCCTATTATGTCTACGCACAAGGGCAAAACTTCAGTGAAGCTGGATCTCTTCCCTTCCTGTCAGGGTCTGCTCTACTGTTCTTACCGAATTTGGTAGCTTATCCTTGTGCACACAGGTACAGGAGTGATTTCCAGCTGGGAAAGTCCTATCCCATCTCCTGGCATAGCCAGGGAAGGCTTTTCTTTAGCACACCTTTGTGAAGGCTTTGCCTGCAGGCCCCGAGAGCGGTGGCTGCACATCAGGGCAGTGACAGCTGTACCATGTCCAGGCACCATTCTGCCAGAAACACATCTGAGCAAAAGCCACTGAACTTCACCAGTGCCTTCAGCTCCCATGCCAAGAAAAGGCTGGCCGTCCTCATGGCCAGTGGCAGAATTTCCCAATCCCTTAACTTTTCCTTTAGATGAATTCATACAACATACCCTGTTAACAGATCAGCTTTCAGCTCTCTGCTCATCCGTGCTCACAGGCACAGCAATTTCTCTTTTAGCAGCTATGAATTCAGCAGCTCTTTGATCTATAGTCATCCTTAGCACCTAAATGTTAAGTGGCATTAAGAGTTTGAGTCAGAAACATCAGTCCTGGTTTTGTGACCAGCCAATCTCAGGTGTCTCACATTTTTTTGCAAGGGATTTTTAGTTCAAGGTTTCCTTTTCCTGCTTATTCTGATCAGTTCGAAAAAAGTAAAAATTCATAACATGACTTACTACGTAGGTGCAGGTTCCTGTGATTTGCCAGATCTATTTTTTCTATGTATCCCTGGGAAACCAAGGTATTTTGTGATCAGATAGGCATTACCACCGTTATTGACATTAACATGAATAAAATGCTACATGCAACACCGCAGACCCCCCATGGATACACACTGATTTCACACACATTTTCCACACATTTCTATTGGCTCTGCTTGAGACCACATATTAAAACCCACCAATCTTCCCAGCACAGACTGATGAAAGCCTCAGTAGAAACAGCTGCATTCCACATGTGGTTTAAGTTAATGTCTCATCCTGAATGTTTAACTCTAGCTGGCCATGCTGCTTTTTAATATTCACAGTCCTCTTTATCTTCATATTAGAAGCAAGGCACTCCACGCCTTAAAGCACAGAAGAACACAATGAAGCTGGTAGCACTTCATTTCTGGAGCGTCCAAAATAACTTTATTGTATGTAACATGAAGAGAAATTCATGTTTGATAACTTGTAAGCACATAACCCAGTTGCACAGCATTGTTAAACAATGTAGACAAACCCCAGTCTGTCCACACAGTAATATTTACTTTCAATAAAAATGAAGCATTACCAAAAGTGAGTAGCATTGCACATTTTTTTCAGCTTAAGCCTAGTATTAAAAAGAAAAAAACAATGTAGAATGCATCTTTCCTCCTGGATGGGCCAGAAGAAAGAGTCCCAACTATTTACTAGGAGCTGGACCATGCCTAAAAAAAAATAGCCCTCCCTAAGTCAGAAAGTCCCTTAGGTGAGTAGGTAACATGAGTTTAGAAGGCCCTTCTCTTTTTCCCCCTCAAACCTGGAATAAGGTTAAAGATCAGTAATAATCTTACACAAGCAAGCCTACAGTTATATGTATATAACTGTATACACAGTTAAATGCCCCTCCTGAATGAATGTCATAGAGGCATCAATGCCACCTTTTTGGGTTTCTTTTATGCCTGGAAATACACACCCCAGGCCAGGGAAGCCTCCTCTGCAGGTGATTTCACTGCAAGTTGGGCCAGCATCCTATAGATTGGAAGGTAACAACTATTAGTGATGACAGAGGTTTATGTGCATGGTAACACATGACATGCTTTGGTTTGGCCAACACTTTGAGTAAATCAGTGAGATCAGAGGAAAAAAATTACCTTCTTGAACATGCTAATTGTTATATGACAGTGTTGAACAGGCTATCAGGAGAATCCACCAAAACCAGCAGCAAGAGCCCCTGAGTCAGGATTATTGCCTCCAGTTTCTTCAGCTCTAAGACAATAATAAGTTCCGCTGCTTAGCAGGAAGCCCTCCTCCTCCCTGTTTACTTGCAGGAGCTGGAATAGAAACCATTAAATGCCTCTGATGGTTCCAGCTATTTTCTCTTCAATCTGAAATGACAGGCCTTATCACCTTAGAGGTTCGCTTTGCAGTGAGCACTACATGCCCATTACACCTAATGCATACGAGCCTTTCACTTCAAGAGGCGGCAAAACATTTTTTGCCTAATATTACCAACAATAAAACATAAATGTCTAGACTGCGTGCAGATGAGAGGAGTGTACCATAAAAGAGTAAGAAAGCATTTTCCAACATTACAAAGCCAGCAGAAAGTAGTGACACCAGTTCACGGCACCAGTGTCAAAGACATTTCACAGAGCAGGGCTTGGCTCATACAATTAACAAAAACGTGCTTTACTGAACATTTCTCTATGATAAATACAACACGGGTACTCATTATTGCTAGAGCTTTCCTATCCTAGTCTTTGTAGGTAGCTACTCATCTTACATGAGTAGTTTGTAAGTCCTAAGGAAAAACAGAAGCAGGTTCAAACTAAACCTTCTACAAACTGGTAGCAACAGCAAGCGGAGAGCGAGAGCACAAAGGAAGGCTCATTCAGTAGTACCAGTACTCCAGATTCCCTGGACATTCTCAATTTTGCTGCCACTAAAGCAGAAAACAGTTAAACAAGTTATTTCAGTTACAGTTTTTTATGCCTGCACTTTTCTTTCCCTTTTTTTGTTTATTCTTTGCTTCAGGATGTTTCTCTTCTGGCTTATCCTCTTTTGAAAGGGAAAGAAAAGTCCAGGGTGTTTGCTCAGACAGGATTTCGCACTCATTTTCACCCGTGCCCTTCTCATACCATAGACAGGAGTGGCAATTCAGGTCCCAGTGACTGTCCCTCTGCACAAGTGTCCAGGCCTGAACAGCAGGAAAGTACAGCAGAACCAGTCAGTGCTCCCCAGGATGCTCCATAAACTCCTGGAGTTGCAGCTTGGCAATTTCCTGACAAAGCTGCCAGCTGCATTGAATAGCCTCAGAAGGTTTTTATTCTATTAATTCGCCTAATTGTTTTTGAATGTGTTGTAATTAATTAAGTGAATAGACAACAGGAGTGGCAAAAGGTCACCACTGATGACTACCCAACTCCCTGATGGGCAGAAGGAAAGAATTTAAGAAAAAAACCATTTTGCTCTGTGTCCCTACTCCCCATGTGGAAGAATGGATTAGGTCAGACTCATTGCTTCTTCCTCTTCTCTCTTCCTGAGAAGGTGCATAATAACTAAAGGCAGTCAACCTTAAAGCCCAGGAAAAGGACGTGTCTGATTCTCAGCTGATGCATACTTATGCATACTAAAACTCCTGCTCAGTGGAATTATATAAGGATTGAACCTTCCACATCCCAAGGTCAGAGTTGCCAGCCAGTACCACCAAACTGTGAAACCCAATTCCCTGGAAACCAAAAATAGGACAGGTCACTCCCTAAGCTGTCAAAATTTGCTTTATTGCTCTTTTAACAGCCTAAACAAAAAAGTGGCAGGGAACAAAGGAGAAATAAAAAGAAGTGATATGACTAAGTGCTCCCAGTGGACCTTGGCAAGCAAAAGAAGAAAGGCAAAAAGAGCAAGAGGTCACAGAAGTACATGTAATTAAAATAATCAGTGTAAGAGTGGTGTCAGCAAATTAAAAATAGAGAGTCCATAACACTCAGAAAGCGTGCTTAGGGAAATACCACGAAGAGCAACAAGATATGAGATGTGTGCACCCTGGAACAAAGCTGAGGTGACAGGATTTCTAGTCACTGGAGAAAGTACCCAAACAATATGTATGACAAAGTCTTTTAACTGGGTTTCCATCACTAATAGTCCAACTAATAACTTTGCATAATTTTAAGGTATGCCACCATAAATTCTAAAGACAATCAAAGTCCCTCCCTCTCCCATCACCTTCCCTGCACACTTCCCTTTCCAGAGACAACAGAACTCGTCCATGGAGATAATTGTTCCAGGGAACTCTTGAAGGACAGAGACTACATTCCCACATCAGTGGGAGCAAGGCTGGATTCTTTCAATCCTTCAAGCATTTGGCGAGCAAAGTTTTGGGATGAAGACCAATCCCAGGTTTGGAAATAAGGCAAATTATTTACAAGCATACAGGAGCACACAGATATATCATGCAAAGTAATGTTTAGTATTCCAAACCTGTGGGATCAAGCAGGATTGTCTATTGATTTATTTTCCTTTCTTACCCATTCCTACCTAGCTGCCATTGAGCTATCTGAGGAACACTCTGGTATGTTTTGAGTTTTTTCAAAGACTTCACAGCATTTAATTTGGAAACTAGAGTTATTGGAATGTTTAAAAGTTGTATTAACCTCTACTATATCAATCAATTACATTATACTTCAAAACAAGCTTCCTTTCTTTGGAAAAGGATCCTTGAAAATTACCGAAAAGGAACTCTTCAGAAAAACTTAACCTCTGCAGAAATCAACTGAAAACTAAAATTCTAAGAATGATATGTGAAACACTCTTATCTCTCATGCCATTCTGCCTCATCCTTCCTTGTGTAGCAAATCAAAAACCTTTGCGTGAGAGGAAAACAGAAGACTACTGGGTAACGGGTAAGCAATCAGATACCTTCAAAGAACTAATGAAGATCAAGGGTCACAGAGAAAGGTCAGTTTCAGGCAACTTCATATTTGCCAAAGCTAAAATAAGAACATTTTTGCATCCAACGGTGGAGAAGCAGCAGAGTAGTTTGTTTTGGCTTCCTTGAGCTTCAGCTGTGGCACTGACTGCACCTGCTTGTTGGTCCCAGAGCCTCAGTGAGCCCAGGGTTGGGTCCCAGTTCCTGCCTGAACTACACTGCACTTTCACCTGGGCACACATCCATTAAATTTGGATTCCTCAGGTGCTAAGCCCTGGCAGGGCAAAGAAGGATCAAGCTGAGAAGCCTGAGCCACTCTTTGTTCCCTGGAAGTTGTGAACTCCACAGTAGAATGATTGCATAGGATGTAAAAAAACCCCGAACGCTGTTGGCTTGGTTTGCCATATTAAAAATAAATTAAATTAGCAGCTCAATAAACTCAGTTGTAAACTGCAGTTGTTAAACCGTTCTTGCCATAGGAGCAGCAGCCTCAGGGAAAGCCAGCCGAGCAGCTCTTCACTGAATCCTTGGCACCCAGGAAACACGGGACACATTCCCTTCACAGGGAATAGGATGCCATTTCCCTCTGCCCACTTTATGCCATAAAAAGGGCAGAGGAAGCTGTCCTCGTTCTTTCAAGTCCGTCAAACTCCTAAAATTTCACCTCGGCATTTTCATCTGTTTTGTATTCAAAATATAGTTTATTAATATTGGAGGTGCTACTTTCAATTTCTAATGTTTTTACCTGAAAGTTACCTTTTCCCCTCAATCATAGAAAAAGACTTCAGTAAGCTACCCAAAAATTTTCTATTCCATCTTGTAATATATCCCTAATCTGTTAACAAACCACAAAAATCAAAACATACACATACAGCCTTGAACCACAACATTTTGGATTTTCCAAGTTTCTTGGGAAACAAGCCAGTCCTCGCTCGTATCACAGAGGCCAAGTACAGGAGACAAAGATTTAAAAATGAAGTTGGGTCTCTGTTTTAGCCTGCCTTTTCAACCAAAGAAGGCGTCCTGTGCTGCCAGGGTACCCAGTGCCTGTGGTACCCACCCTGCCCGGCAGCCTGCCCTGCCTCCCTGCCTGCTCCCAGCCGGGCCAGGAGCCGCTTTCTCCGGTCTCCCTGCACAGCAAAGACAACAAACAACTCCCTCCCACTTTGCATATTCCAATCTAGCATTTCAAACAGAGCCCTTTGCTTTTTATCCTAAAGTGGTACTTGTTAAAGGAGCTGTGACCACTCAGGCTATTTCCTCTGAGGATGATAACGCTGCTGCAGAAGCTTCATTATTATGCTAATGGAGCACAGGCTGAGCAGCTTTCATAACTGCCACATTAAATCATCTACCAAGGGGAGGCCTCGAGAGCCATTTACGCTGCACTGTATGCATATTAATGAAGCCAGGAGCGGCAGAATTGTTTTTGAAGCAATAGGCAGGTAAGATACAAAAAAAAAAAAAAAAGTATTATATTGAACGTTGGAAAAACCAGAGATGGTTAAACTTCACAAAGGTTCCGTTCTGAGGCTCAGCTCTGTTGTCTGTAATTAGGAGTGAATAACAGAACCAGGCAGAAACCTGCAGCAGCTGCAGTTGTGATGGAGGTCTCTGTTACAGTCTGCAAGGGCTCCACAGCATCCCTGCTGGATAACACAGCCTCAGTTTCAGCCAAACATACGCAAGGGTCCTTCTTTCCTCATCCTGTCCTCCTCATGCCCTGGCTCCCTCCTTCCTGCCCCAGGACACCCACTTGTGATGAGCTAAATCAGATAATGCTACTACAAAATGAGATAAATACCTAACAGCACGCTTTCAGAGTCATTCCAACACATCCATCGTGACCAAGGACATAAAAGCAAACAAGCGACATTTAGAGTGATCTTGGGCTGACAGCTGAACGTAGATATACTTTTCCCAAAAGATAAACCACGTGGAAATCACCACAGATGAAGGTGGATGATACAGGCAGGTTAGGCTGAAGAAATAGCAGGAGCAATAATCACAGCAGCTCACCTGCCCAGACAGTGTCACGCTGCTTTATGCCACATATGTTCCAGAAAACGTGTATTGTCAAGAGGGAGTTTAAGGGCAGAGTAGTGTCATTATTGACAGGAACTGGGAGCTTTTCCCACTCATATGAGAAAACTGCATAAAGGAGAGAGCTCCATGGAAAATGAGGATGATGTTGGCATTGTTATTAAAGCAAAGTCAGGACCTTTTTATCAGATCACAGGTTTATTTAGACAGTTAGGCATATTTTTAAATGATTTATAGGTGAATATTATGTGCACTGTGGAAAGAACATACACTTTAGAAACCTGGCATCTCAGGAAATGTTTTCTTTTATAATTCAAGCCATGCACTCTCTTCCATCACTATGTTCTGTAATATCAACAATCCTCTTCCCTATCTTGCTCCTGCTACTCTCCTCCCTGGACATCTGCCCTGCAGACCCAAACAATGCTTGACAGCAATCCTTCATTGCCTCAGGACATCACCTTCCAGTGCTCCCTCCTTCCCCACACTTCTTGATTCCAAAGGCAACTGATAAGAGCAAGCCAGTGTTTATAAGAGCAAGAATTCACCTGGAACCAGAAGAGAATGACTTTTCTGTACAGTTGAGAAGCATTTATCCACGATCTCAGTGGAAACCCAAGAACATATCAGCATCAAAATATGTATTTTTATTATGAATGAAGAGATTTTTGCAAATTATTGCTGCAAATAATACATTAAGCATCACACAATAAATAAGTGCAAAAATTTGCTAAAAAGTCAGTCACACAACCTTCCAAGTAAGCCTCTATAAGCCTTTACCTGCCAAGAAAAAGAACTAGACTCATGAAAGGATGCAATAGCTTTCTCCATCTTATGAGCAAAGAATGACTTGGGATAGAGTTGGCCTTCAGAATACTGACATTAGCCAAAGGGAAAAGCTCTGTACCAACCTAGCACAGCTGAAGAAAAGATATGACACTGCTACAAGATGGCTTACCCCATGTTCCCCAGCCTAAAAGAAATTATTCTGTACTCCAGCCTTCAACTGACTTTTGAAGATCCACAAATTGACTTTTTGAAGCACCTTCCTAGTCCTGTTTTCCAGTAATTTAAAAATGTTTCCTACACAATTGATTTTTTTGACAACACCTCACTCAACAACTAATGGTCATGTTTTCATAAGAACTGCCCTCTCTGCTCAAAGCCGGAAAGTTTGTTTGGCATTTTTGAGACTTTCCCTTCAAATACTGCTTTTTCTATCTCAGTTGTGTTGCCTGCATTGTAGGGTATCATATGACCACATATAATTGCACAGATCTAAGTTTAAATGGATCCTCTTAGATATTTTGATGCTGTTTTTCATTTTTGGTCTCAGTAACTTAAACTAAATAAATTAAAGGTAGGGTACAATCCTAAAGGAGTTTTCTTTGAAATCTGTCAGCCCGAGTCTGCTGTAGGCGCTTTTCTGAGCTAATTAGGCAGATAAACTGGCACATTTAAATATTGTAATGCCCATCATTCATGTCTCATGACATATTGCAGAATACCTAACTTTAAAGGGAATCTAGTATACATTGCCCTTGAAAAGTAAAGAATATATTTATGAGTATCTTGTAATTCAACAAGTAGTAGTAATCTGACAATAAGTAGATGACAGAATAATGTAACACAATTACATAAATACTCCCACAAACCAGTGGCAATATAACCTTAATTATGGGATACTATAAATACATACGTAAATAGATTTCTCTACTTATAAACTGTAGCAGCAAAACATAAGAAATGTTTTGAGTGACTGCCAAAGAGCTTCGTTTAGCAAATGGATAAAATATGTAACATTTCATGTATCTAATGGCAAATCGATTCCACAAACTGCATTGGATTTGCTTCCTGCACACCTCACGCCCATTTTTGCCCAATTAGCTGTCCAGCTTCAAAAGCTTTGGGACACAGCCTGATTTCTCGTGTATGTTTACGTAGTATCTCTCAACAGCACCACAGGGCTCACTCCCAAATGAGGTCTTTACATACCAGGCCACTGCTGTTATTGCTGCTGTTAATGACCATGGGAGTCATTCACATGTAGCACGTAAGAGGCACATGGTAGCAGTGGATACCTGCTTACCTTGCATGTATTATGAGTGATGATTTCACAGGTTAATTTCCTTTCATTTTCTAAGCAAGGCTAGTATGAGTTAGAAATGTGTTTGCTTGGCAGTCCCATGAAAGGGATTGGTTTGTGTTGTAAGCAAATTAATGAAACTTAACCTTTTAAATATGAACAGATGGCAGAAGAGACAGAAATTCCATTAGCTAATAAGATAAAAAGTGTACTCAACAAGGTAAAGTTCATAGTCAAGAATCAAGTTCTTGTACACACACAGAGCTCAGGAGATACCCTGAGAGTCTGAATGGTTTTGATTTGTACAAAAGCACCACAAGTCTTCATTCCTAATCTCTGAAAGCCTGACATTATATTAAACTTACATATGTGGTTTCGCTGGGGGCAGGATGAGGATGGAACTGCTCTGTGTCTTTGCTAAGATACTACCAATGGAGGGGACATTTCCCACTGCCAATACCCACAGATTCCACTTCATTGCTAGTCTGTGAATCACAAGGTCCTAAACCACTGTCTGCCTATTCTGTTTTAAACACTATTTTATCCAAACCATTTAATGCCAATTAGATCCCTGCAACATGCTGGTTTTTCTCTGTGTCATTTCCTATGTCTGCTTTAGAAATGGTTTATTCTCTTTCCCTTCCCCAGAGCTGTTCTGCACCCTATTACTGTGTTTTCCTGAAGGGATTTTTCTGGAAGGTTATGAAAGATTTCAGTGCTGTCAGTGCAGAGTTGTTCTCTCGAGTATCACAGCCACTGGGGTTAACTCAGCGAGCTGGAGCATCATTAGGGGGAATCAGGAGGGCTTTGAATTATCACCTAAGGATGAAAGAGACGCAACAGGATCAAAGAGATGCAGCAGCGTATCAGATGTGCCTGTGGGACCAGCACTGCAGCAGGCCCATCAGACTGCACACTGAAGTGCAACACACATCTGAGTCAGCAGGTAAGGCTGAACCACAACTGGGTCCTGCCTTTCCTTCATGAGACTACACAGAACCAGAAGGGTCAAAATGCTCTCTGGAAGCAGCTTCTTAGATAGATTCATCACACAGCAGTTAAGAAAGGAAAAAACCTCTTTCCTTCATTACAGAATAACTGTCTAATCTTTCCTACACTGTAGGGAACAGCTTTGGAGCTCCAAACTCCATAAGAGTTCCTATTTTGGATATCAGCCATCCTGACTTCTGTCTGGCAGGCAATGGCAGGGAAGAGAGGATAAACCTTCTCTTTCAGGCTTGGGACATCAGCCATCAGAAGGCAGCAGTGACACGAGATAGAGACCCTTAAAGCTGAAAATCTGCAAGTTGCTCTCCTCTGACAGGCTGCTAGGAATGCCACAGGCAGACAGACAGCCTAGGAGGGGGAATTTGCTCCCCTTCTCTCTTCCTTATCATCTGTAGCTCAAAGCCATCAACTAGACACGTTGGGAGGAATATATAGCCTGTGTTTATCTTAAAATACAACACTTCTCATAGCTCTACAGTTTGTTAGTTCCAGTCAGAACATTTTTTAAAATGATGTAGTTCAAATTGATTATGCTTCCTTGTATTGCTAATTAATCATCAGAGCAAATCATCTGGCACCTGGACTGCCATGTAGAAGCTGAGATAACACATTTACAGCATTGAGTGGAAAATCTCTGTTTATTAATGGACAGAACAAACCATATACCGAGGTTAGAGGAATATGCACGTGTGTAACAACACTTCCCAATTTTGAAAAGTGAGTTATTTCTCTGCAGGGACAGCTTAATACAATAGAGTGCATAGACCTGGATCTCTGCCAGCACCTGTCTGTTCAGGAACTTCATCCACTTTAATAAGCTGCCGCTCTCTGGATCTCAATTAACCAGACAAGCTGGTGCAATTGTAGAGAACTCAAATATAAGAGAGAGAAGATTTCACAGATTCTCCATCTGTAGGCCTTCTGTAAGCATGACATATACAAATAGAACTTAATATTGTAGGTGACATCCTTAAAATTATGAATTACAGTGAGGCAATGGGAAGCTAGTAGAGAAACCTCAGCAGGAGGCCCCAGAACAAATGTTATTTTTCATGGCTTACTTCAATCATTGTCATCAGAAGTCGGCATCTATACTAAGCACCTTATTGATACCACAGCTCTCGTGGAATCCGAGATCTGCCAGCCCTGCTAACTGCTCCATGAATTAACCCCAGCTCCAAGTAGGCAGAAGGGTTCACCAGCATGAATCTAATTACAGGATTGAAGCCCATATTTATACAATGACAATGTAACTGCCAGAATATAGATACATCAAAATGCTTGAATAGCACAGTAAATCACGAGAACTTAATTTTCACTTTGTAAGAGTCTCACAGGACTTAAAAGGAACGGGACCAACAGATTCCTAAAGAAATGATAATAAAAGTCCCACAATGTTTGCTAGGTAATTGCATTCTTTCAGCATATTTTCCAACCCTACTATGGAAATTCAAAGCAGGGACAAAAGTTTGCAGTAAATGATTTTTGCTTGCACATGCAACCCAGAGATTGCTACTAAATGCCATTCGATGCACTTTAGTTTATAATCATGACCTAAAACGCTGCTACCCTGCCCCATAAAGCAGCCTGGATTTACTAGACTCATTATCTGTCTGGTCTGTTGTGACTGGAAGCTCTTAGCATGGGACCTTTCAGTGTTTATTGGTACATAGCATAATACAGCTGTTAACCAAGTTGGGGTGTTTAGGTTTTATCATAACATTGCAGAATTTAGCATTTCTTTGCAGATAAGTGTTGTCAAAAATTTCTATTGTCAAACAGAGCTAGCAAAATTAACATCCTTTGTGCATTTTTCACCTGCTATAAGAGATCTTTATTCTATTTCAATGCAAGACACGTCAGAAGTACAGGTTATATTCATTAAGAACATTTGAATAGTGGCAGGATGGACTGTGGATTACAAAAAGTGGAAATCAGCGTGTTATTCACCTTTTTTTCCAAGCAAGTTACAGCAAATAGAAGTCAGAATGTGTCTGGTGATTTACACTACTCGTAAAACAATTTACTTCATCCCTACTATATCATCTCACACATTACTGTCCAAAGTAGTTAGAAGATGACTGGAGATGATGTAACCAGGTGTCAATTTGCTGGTAAAATGTGGAAAATACACATAAGCTAGGATGTGTTGCTGCTAGCAGGGGTGTTTAATCAACTTCTGCTGATTCTGTGGAGTTTTATCCGTGGGCAACCACAAACCATAAAAGACAGCTGAGAGTAGAAGGCAGGCAAATAAGCATCCAGGCTAAACTGACATATAACAAGAAAACCACCAGACTGAAGATGGCAAGACAAAATATTTGCAGATTTCAAATCTCAGTGTCTCACTATTCAATTGGTCTATTCAGTTTGTAATTCTCTTCTGTGATGCCTAATACAAACTGGGTATTAGAGAGGCAACAGACATACATTATACCACATAAAACAGAGATTTGTAATTTACAAAACATTATAAACTATTTTTCAATAACTAGACCAGTTCAGACTTTGGCTCAGAATTTATATTTATATCCTAAGGAGATGACTATGACAATTCAGTCTGAGGAAGGAATTGAGCATTAAGATTCCAACTCAACACAAATGAAGGTTAACATTAGTTTTTAAGTAACTAACAGTGTCCCTTGGGATAGAAACGAGGGGTGATCACATTCACAAGCAGTGCTGACCCCCCACTCTCATACTAGTGCAGGTTTTAGGATTCTAAAAAGACATGAACAGGAGCCCTTAAACAGAGGTAAACTTTCTTAAAGAAGAGTAGTATATAAATTCTCTTGTGTCTGTACCACGATTCTTAATACAAACGAACTGGGGGTTTGTGGTGGCTACAGTTTTCTTCAAATGTTTTCCTCTCTTTCCAAGTGTTAGAGGTGCAGCAATATTTATGTCTCCCAGCCACATAATAACTCTTAGACAGACGAAAAAATCATGAGCTTCCCAATTCTGTCCTTTTGGTTGATCTTTGGACTGTTTCACATTAAATATGCCTCTGTCAACATTAGCACACCAGAGCCATATAATTCTTACACTCATCCCACGGAGGCCCATCATGTGAGATTATCAAACTCACTGAGATGGCATAACCTGATTCCTGCTGCAGATCTTCACTGGTAGCCTAGGGTCAGGGTAAAATAAATTGCATCAGTGTTATTTGTGGGATCAATTGATTGCAAAGCCTAATATGGCTAAAGTCCAGGAGAATATGTGAATGCTCCAGACACAGGGCAATTCTTTAAAATCAATGATTGCTTGAAAGCCTTGATAACTAGAGGCTTTAGGCTATTAACACCAGCTGGTCATTAAGTCCACACAAATTGTTATAGCTTTTATAACCTTTTCTTATCTAGAGAAAACAATTAAACATTTTAATTACATTACAGGGATGACAGAAGATAATTGGAGTTATCAGGAAATTATGTAGTCCTGTTAATGTGTGTTACTATGTCATTTCCATTGCTTACCAATGTACTTGCCATCTTGATAAAGTAAAACTAACTTTCAATTATGTCCATATTCAAAGCACACAGATGGAAGAACACAGAATAAGGAACACTAAACCAAATGAATTATCATATTAAGCTGGTATTTTATAATCTTTAAGTATAGTCCTGGAGACAGGATATAACGATGGAGCCTGAGTTTAAATAGTGTAGTTGTCACCCATGTAGATTACTTATTTTTTATATCTACATTTATTTTAAAATTCTGAAGTCCACAAAAGAAGATACAAATTCTAGGTTTATATAACTTCTGTGAGCTATCCTGCACTATTTACTTAAAAAACTGGTAACACCAGTAGAGGACAACCTGCCCACCGTTGCTCTTTGTATTTGTTAATAAAGCATTAGCCTCTTTAGGTTCGTTCTGGGTATGTGGGTGTTACAAAGCTCCTACTTCTGTAATATCAGGAGTTTTGTCCCGTATTTCAGTACGTCAGTTCTTCACTGGGATCATGTTATTACAGTGAGATTTGCAAAGGACTATGTCTGTGTCTGAATGGGGAGCTTTGTACAGTATGACTTCAGCCTGTTTGCAACACGAAGGGAATGTGGAAGAAGGTACCCCTTAAGTTTTTGCTACCATTCTTTTCTTGCATGAATTGCTAAGGCTGAACAGCAGGCACAGCAGTAGCTGTATTAGTTCCCAGGGAATTCCTGGTCACGATGTGCCAGCCTGTTGGACTTCAAAGATTTACTCTTTTGCACTTAAGGGAAATGTATAAGAAAATATTTACAAGTGCTCATTAGGGCTAAATTGTATCCTTATCCTGTGCAGGTGCCCTGGGAATTAAGAAAATTCTATAATGAGAATGGATGTAAGGCTGTCACACTTATGCAATAACAGTCAGCTGGACAAGGGAAGGATGAAGAACTATGGTATAAATACACTAAGGGGCCATGTTTGGTACAAAGTCCCTTAGTTGGGGACTTGACCACCTCACAGGCTTTGTATATAAGCAGAAGTGGATCTGTAACACATGATTTGGCTTTACTTATGACACCTCCTGAAAGGAATAAAACACTGCTTTGAATGTGCATGACAGAAGAGGCAGAGATTCTAAATCTGGTTCAGGTCTGTGAGGTCAGGTGTTGCAGGCATTCAGGATTTGTGAGTCTTTGCTTGCAGGTCACACATATGAAGTTGCATGTTTCAGGACACATGACACCATACAAACCCTGTGAGAGAAAACTTGGCTCACCTGAATTTTATGATGGGGATGGATTAAAATTAAAGTCTGTAAGATTTGATTTGCAGGGGTTTTTACTGCAACCACTTTATTTTGGTATGATTTGGTTTCTCAATCTAAACATGTCCAAAAGTCTGCACATTACCTGCACATACAGAGGAACTATTTGCTTTGTCTCAGAAAAAGGGCTTTTGAAGATGGTGTGCTCTCCCTTACACAGAAAGCCAGAATTGTTTGTATTTTTCCATATTATCCAGTCATTTATCCCATCTTTTCTGAAATTTGGCATTTTACACAGACCGCACACATAAGCTTGTTTCCATTGACTAACTTGACATTTGTACACATATAAAACAAGTCAGAATTAGACTGAAAGGGCTTCATCTCTTTTTCTAGATAACTCAGTAGACTGTCTCTAAACATAACAGATCTATCTATGACAGCAGCATAAATTCAACTGTCCTGATATCCCAAATTTCTTTCTACCAGAAAGGCACACATGCAGCCCGTTGCACTATTATGTTCCATGAAAATCCAAAATTGATGGTTATTCTTTGTGGTGGCAGTTCACAGAAACACTCTAATCCCTGACCTGATACTCTGCTCAAGGGAGAGCAATGAAAACTAAGGAACTTTGGTTACAGCTACACAAAGTCTCAGATGGTTTCATGTAAAAATAGGCACAAGCTGTTCATAAGGCAAATGCTAAATAAATCTCCATAGCAAGGCTGCTCCTGTGGAAAAAACCTCATGTCTATCTCAGAGTTTTATATTTAACTAAATATGACAATGTTAGCTGACTCATAACAAGCACTGCCTGCATGTCCAGCGTCTTTTGACCATGATAATTTGCTCACTTGCTTTTTGCATTTCTTTTCCCACAAGATGCACCATCTGTAAAAGTTTCCAGTGTTTTTTCACAAGGTCTCTGTGCAAATGTAGCCGTGGGGAGCAATCCACCATATTAAACAACCGCAAATAGTTCTCCTGATCTACATGACAAGATATACTGGACAAAATGGTGCTGTAAGAGAAGATTTATTCGAATATGAAAAGGGTTATAGCTCACCAGGGAAAGCAGGAAAGAAGACAATCGCCATAGTATCACTGATGATATTGAGAAAGTGGGACAATATTACAATTATCTCCTTATCATGGCCCTCTTTTCTTAAACGAGCCTTTAAGCATATCTGATACAGATACTTAAACAGAAAATAAAGTATCCAGTTTCTTTTTTTTTTTTGTCATGTTTTTGGGCCTTTGTGTCCATATTCTGCTTTTGGAGAGAGCTTACATGTGGCCTCATACAATTATCCAGCTTTGCAAAGGATGAGATATTCAAAAGGACTCAATGCACTTCCATCATGCAGGACACAGTTTAAGTTCTGCCTAATTTAATGAAGGAAGCCAGAGCACATTCCCTGAATATTTTATGAAACTGACTGTGCTGCATGTTGGAGGGTCAAGTCTGATGTGCATCAAGAGCCCATAGGAGTGCAGGTGAAGAACTGCATCTTGATCTTAGACAGTTTTTTTTTTCTACTCACATGGAAAAGCACCCTGTATGTAAAGCATCTGTAGAGAGAACTGCTTGAGTAAGTGGTGACAAATCTCTCAGATGCTAAAATAAAGATGAAATAGGGCTATCAATAGAGCAGCTATAATCATGACAAAAATCGACTCAGCAGATTTTACTATTTTAAAAACTATTTAAAATACCGGCTTCCAGACCGGTATTTTCAATTTTGGTTTTACGACGCATCTAAGGGAAATAT
Organism: Sclerurus mexicanus; assembly: GCA_013396755.1. Taxonomy (NCBI): domain Eukaryota; kingdom Metazoa; phylum Chordata; class Aves; order Passeriformes; family Furnariidae; genus Sclerurus; species Sclerurus mexicanus. The sequence continues at coordinate 2,714,834 of VWZF01004422.1, read as the reverse complement.
GTGCTTCATATGAATTCATGGTTATTACAGCACTGCTACAACACTTTAGTGTGTGTCAGCATTCTCATGGTGAACCTGGTAGTATTAGATCTGTAACTTGGCCATAAAAATTTGCCCGAGACAGGAACCTGACATAAAAGGTGCATTATTGTAAGGTGGGGAGGATCAAACGTTTAACCTTAGATAAATAAAAATAGCATTAATGATAACTGGATTTGGGCACTTTCTGGAGTCAGATGGAATACACAACCCAATACCAAGTGATATAAATGAAACATTTACAATATCATCATAACCTTCTAATACTGAGATTATTTTAAGACATCTTCTTTATATAAACAGCACGTCAATCTTTTAAGAAAGGTGGATTTGTAGTTCATTACCTTGTGCCAATTGCCTCCTAAGTATGTGTTCAGGACACACAGCTCTCTGCCAGAGACATTCCTGTTTCCACATTTTAGCTGGGATTACAGCTCAGAGACTTGCCAAAGGTCAGAAAGTGTGTGTCAGATGAAAAATCAACCTCCTACCCTAAATCCCTAAGCTTCCCACCAATCAAACGAACACCAGCCACATTCTGATCTTTTCATCAAGGCAAATTTGCACCAAGAGCTTATATTTTTTTGTTAAGATCTCTCAGTTCTAAGTCTCTCACAAATGCAACTATCACTTCTGTAACAACCAGACTAGAAGCCAACTGAAATAAGATATTCTGGGATTAATCTACATCATCATGCACATCCTTTCAGAAAAAAAAAAAATTACAACATTTATATGGAGATTATTCTGAGCCCACGTGTTTTGGATAGCTGTGAGCACTGGTGATTGTGCTATGAACCTAGATTGAATGTTGATATGCACTGAATAAATTTATGTTTTTGTCTGGGAGGGACTGTGTATCTTAATGATGATAAAAGCAGTTAGAAAATCAGCTTGCTTCCTCATTTCACAGTTTATAGCTTTGAAAGCAAAAATATGGTATCCTAAGCAATTTGCAAAGTACACAACCTAAATTTGAAAAAGAATAGGATTATTCTCCTAATGAAGAGGAGAAAGCACAATGTTAGATGACTAAGATTGGAAGGAAAGGGAAAAAGCAACATCAAAAAAGCTGTTTCATTAATCTCAATAAAAGTAGGAAGACCTTGAAATCAAGTCACAATCTTAAAGTCAACCCCCAATTAACAGAGCACTCTGAGTCATTTGCTGGGGACCAGAGTAAGGTTATTTTTGAAAGTCATATGTGTACAGTCTAGGTTGTGGTACTGTTTTGATATTGGCCCTTCTGATAAGGTAAAGCTTTATGATAATGATAAAGTAAGCTATAACAATAATGTACCACTTACAATAATGTTCCTATAGAAGTGGTTTAGACCATGTAACAGCATATAAAATACACTAATGTATATTATTTTTTTAAAAAAAAATCTAAGCAAAGGATATTACTTGGGATCTAAATGGGTAATTCCTTAGAGATACAGTCTCCAAGACAACACCTTAAACATCTGGTTCCCCATCCTGTCTTGCCAGCAGTTCTTGTTTACTGTATGTATTAAAGCATCACTTCAGTATAATTAAGTACCCCATCATATTCAATATCTACAGTACAGAAATAAAAACATCTCTATTATTAATCACCTTAATAAGTGGAAAAGTTTCATAACTGTGTTTATCTTTCAAACAAGAGAAATTTCATATTCTAAATTAGTGTAGTCAACAGGTATTAAGAGTCTGACAAACAGGAAGATCCCTCCCCAGATCTCCACTCCACATTTAAATGCCAGCTTCTAACATTACAGGAAAATTACTACATAGCGTGCTATAAGAAAGAAACTTACATACAACAATGACACACTCAGATTCCATTCTCCTTGATTCACCACTTAAGCAGGATGAGAAACGGAGGTTTAATTAGAAAGGTGCATCATGAGACAAGACATGGAGAGCCCCAGTCAGACCCCCAGAACACCTGATGCATGAATTTATTGTCTCAGTAGAGGGGGTGGTTCTGTGTCATTTATCACGTGAGAGGTTCAGGACACTGGAGTTTAAAACAGCCAAATTAATCGGTGTACTAACAGCTCCTTCTTTCTAACAAGATTTCTCCTCAGGTAAGTTCATTTCCAGATATTAAACCCCAGTTTTAGTTTCAAGCTAAATCTCAGACTTCTTCTGTGATACCAAAGGCCACTGTAGCACATCCCATCCATACAATCCCATCCAGCCAAGGTATTTTCAGCACATGAATCTGAAGCAGACTTCCAGAAAGGAAAAGCTCCCTGGTTCAGAGACAGGCTGTGACACTACAGGCCCTGGAGAAGAAAGGGGAGGCTCTTGACATCATTAACAGAGGAACATTCTGTAACTTTGGGAAGGGCTCAGGTTCCATGGTGTTCTATGCCACAGAATCTATACAGAAAAACTAATCAGGGATGCACAAATTCAGGTATATTTATAATTTGTTTCTACCCAGATTTGTTACACTTCCCCCCACCTCAGTTTTAGTTTGTACACTTCTATTGGCTTTCTGAAAGACTAACACTCATTTTCCAAGATGCTTATGATAGTGCTGCTCAAGGAATGTCCTGAGAACTCTTCCATGCCACCCAACCACTGGAGAATTAGGACAATAATCTCTATCTTCTAGGGCATTTCCGAGTGTTGTTCATGCAAATTACATTGCCAGTTTCTATTCCACTACACAACTTCTTTGCTTTGGCAACCAGACATTGTTTCTGAGGGCTTCCTTCCCTGAGCCTTCAAAGCAGAAGGAGTGGAAGTAAGTCTCGCCTTTGATCCTTAACAAAGATCAGCTCTGATAGGTGCCTTCAGGCTCACAGTTTTCTCACCATGCTTGCCCCAATACTGCTTGACACATCATCTCTTGTTAAACCGCTCCAATTTGTAACAGGACATTCATCTTCTTGGCTATTCCTGACACTCCTGTGAGCATCAGGCTCTGGTAAACACTGCCACTGCACCAATGCTGCAGAAACAGGAGACTCTGGAGAGCTCGGGAACCACTCCAAAGTGAGAAGACTTCTTGCAGTCCAGTTGTGTCTGAGTGGTTTCACTGCCATACTGCTCTACAGCAGCCAGGTACAAATTGGTACTGATCCGACAGATCTGGTGTATGGCTGGCTTGGAACAACCTGCCAAATGATTGGTATGATCCCACCTTTCGGCATAAAAAAGATTCCAATTACCATGTTACATTTAGTTTAAATAGTCTATGATCATTTGCAAAGCTGTCCAAGTCAGAATGCTTCAGATAAAACTGTGAAGATCCATGGCAGAACGTACTTTATCATGCCAAACTCTCACAGTACTCATGTGAGGCTGAATAAAGTGGGGTATGAGAGAAACATATCCTGAAATAAACTGTGATTCTTTGTCAGAGTCAGTACCCCATGTGAAACAGGGGAAAAAAGCCTTCCTCCAGCCTCAAAGGGAACAACAAATGGAAGCAATTCCACAGGAGGCTCCACACAGTTTTGCCTATAGTGAATCACACACCGCAGCAGCCAAGCCCTCCTCTGTGTATGCGGGATCTGAGACTTTATACAAACTGAACTCGTATAAAACAAGTTTTAAAGCTAGTCATTCCCTAGGTTCCTTGGTTCACTGAGATTTGGGCACCTCATATATCCATCCAGACAACCTGTTCTGAGAGAAATAGCATTGCTATGCTTTGACATTAGGGATTTGAAAGTGGAATTCCTTAAACAATGATCATTCAACCTATCGTTTCCACATCCATCCACTCTCCAGTGTAAACCCTTAATGATACGTAACTGGGAAGTGTTCACCTTACTTTCACAAAGCTGAAAGCAGACCTAAAATTCACTGTGACCAATCACACTGAAAAAACACATGATCCAAAGGGCAGCTGAAGCAAATTATTCAAATTGTCTATTGGTTCAGAATTTCCTGCATGAAAGTCATTGAAATTTATTTGCAAAAGAAAAGCACGATTAAAAATAACATGACAGAAAGCAAACTCTGTTGGCAGACCATCCTCAGTGGAAGTCTGAGTTTTATTAACTCCAAAGCATCTCTCAGTCTCTACAAGTACTGCAACCCACACAGCTTTCTAAGAACCTCCAAGGAAAGCCAGATTTTTATCATCTGTCTAGCAGCCAAACTGCCCTCCAAGGTGCTTCCCTCTGAACGGCTTTACCCAAAGAATGTGCAATACTGAAGGAATCCTAACTAAATGGTTTTCAGGGCAACTTCACACACAGAGGAGAAGAAAGTCACGAACACAATCCTGGGAAAATAATAATGCCTCCAGATTTGTTGACGTGGGTTTTAATTTGGTTAGGACACAAATGTATGAAGGATTAGAAGAAAATACAAGCCCTATATCAGATGCAGGAGAGGAAATTTCATCTTGGATGTTACAGAATATGATCAGCAGGCCAGAGAAACTAAGCTTTAAGGGTCTATCTGCCTATATAAGACCTGGATTCAGTATTGCATCCCTGTTTGACAAAACATCTCAACACAGGCTTAAAGATAAGCACAGGCTTAACTTCCACTGAAGACAAGACAGAGTTTTTAGGATGTCAATCACTAGAGAAGCTAAAGTTTTTTAGTTCAAATATCCCAATTCTCACCCGCAGACAGCAGGACTCCTGTAAGAGAGAACAATTTTCTGTAACATACCTCACTATTTGAAGAAAACAGTTATTACAATTTTCAAACCCTGAAGTTAGGTATTTAATTCCCAAGCTAGATACATAAATAATAAAGCTGCATGACTTTCAGACGTGCTGAGTTCCCACTGATTTTAATGAGAGCAGTACATGTTCAGATGCTCTTGAAAGAAAGATTGTTTAGATACCCAAGTATGAATGAAGAAGATTGACTTTCAGATGGAAACTGCTTTTATAGGAGCCAGTTGGAGGTTTTTATTTTGCATTGTACACTGCTGATTAGGGACTCTGTCTCTGAGTGATTATCAACCAGCATGTCACACAGGAAGAGCCGTGCTTTTGTTAACTGTGTGATGGCACCTGAGGTAGAAGCAGATTGCCATCCAGCTACTAATGGTGAAACTTAAACATGTGCAGTTTAAACTGAGTTTCTTCACTAGCAGCTCCATACACATGAGGATTCCCTAACAAGATGACAAGGAAGCTACAGTTCAAGCAAGGTGCTCATAATAACACCACAGTTGTGGGTTTGATCCCAGTATGGGCCATTCACTTAAGAGCTGGACTCAATAACCCCTGTGGGTTCCTTCCAACTAAGAATACTCTGATTCTCAGGCATGGCAGGAGCAAGACATATTTCACTGTTCCTCACTTGCTATGCAACTTTTAGTATACATCTGACCCAAAACAAGTTCATTTACATGGTTTCTCCTTTACTAAAAAATGTAAGGGCTTGAAATCTGGGAACAGTCAAGTTGTTATATACTTTGGCCAGCAAATTTCAGAGGGTCATTGCCATTTGACCCTTCAGTTCTATTTCTAAGGTGGTAGCTTGAAGAGATACACAAACTGTGTGAGCCCTGGTTTTTTCAGCTTCTTGAAGTTTGGCAGGTGTGAGACTCCAGCTATTAAGCACTAATCCATACAGCATTGATCAGCACCTCCAGTACCTTGTTTTGTCAATATATTCAGTGGTGAAGGCACAATTAAAATACTGTGCAGTGCTTTAGGAGAGATTCTTCCGCTGTGTCTGAGATACAGCTGAGAGGAGGTAGCTGCTTATTGGCGCTCCGACTATTAAAATAATGTGTGTGGCACAATCTGTCATCCATGGTAGACATTAAGCAGTCTCTAATATCAATTACCAATTAAGAGCTGACAAACAAATTTTTGTGATTAGTAGACCAGTGAAATTACAGTCTGCTGGTAAGGAAGAATCTCCCCTTCTTTTCTAGACTTCCTCTGCCAGCCCATTCTCAAGTAAAGAGAAGGAAATTCAACTGTTTGAGAGAAGCCTCTGAAAAAACAGGGTAAGAAATTCTCCCTGTGATTTTCAGATGTTGTTTCCAGGTTTTTTACTGTACAAGATCCTACTGTACAATACATCCCCATGCCACATTGCATTTATTAGTGTAAACAGCATGATGGGCAAGATCATATCACCAAATCAACTGGCAAGAAAACAATTCACATTGCTGGCAGATTCTAGATACCTGCTCATTACTTTCAGGGAAGTAATGCTCATTACTTTCAGCAAATTGCTCATGAGGACACAGCTTTTTCAAGACACTGTTTATGTAAGTGCTTAATGGATATTTTTGTCACACAAGGCCAAAAAAAGTCACATCAAAACCTTTGACACATCACCCGGTGCTATTTTATATTTTAAGAAATTTGGCACACATCACACTACAGAGTAATGCATTATTAAGTGCCACTCCAGGACATAAGATAATCAATCAGAAAGATCCTTTGGGATCAAAGAAAATTGAATAACTGGCATTTCTGCATTAACGGGGGGGGGGGGGGGGGAT